>PVLA01008776.1:0-84073 GCA_004027455.1 Hydrochoerus hydrochaeris | reverse complement strand
AATATGTTACATGAAAGTACCAATATGCCAGGGTGCCAGGACTCCCAGACACATGTATGAGGGGGACAGCAAGGAAGAAATAGAAAGAGACAATGTCAGGAATGCATAAAAGGGAGGCTGGGTGGTCAGAGTTTCAGGTTGGGCAGAGACAGAGATCTCTTCTGCTGGCCCACATTTACTTTGCCAGTGAGAAGTGCGGGGAGGGAGGGTGTGCTAACCCTGGAACAGCAATGAGGAGGAGATTGAACCAGTTTATCATCAGGAAAGAAACAAGTTATAATCCTTCCCCGACCTCAGTCCTTGCCCTCCTTTTATTGTCCCTAGCAGATCTCATCCTGCCCTGTGAGCACCATGGCATCACAGACCACTGAGTCCTCAGCTGTGGGCTGGAGGAAGCAGGAGTTTCCACATTTCAGTGCAGCACACAGAACAAGGAGCAGATGGGCTCTGCCAGATCCAAACCAGCACTTATAGTCTGTGGTCTCCATCACCAGTTTACCAAATTTAATCTGCTTCTTCTGAATTACTAACACACACACATACACACACACTGTTGGTTTTTCACAGAAGAATTATATTAAGGTTCTAAGTGTGATACCTGGGACAAAATAAACATAGCTTAAACAGGCATAGTGGCACACAGCTGTAATCACAGGACTTGGAGGCTGAGTCAGGCAGATCCTTGCAAGTTTGACACCAGCCTGGGCTACAAAATGAGATCCAGGCCATACTGAACTGCATGGTGAGATCCTGTCTCAAAAAGGCCAAAAAATTTAGTAATTAACTTTTAAAAACCTAGAATTGAGAAAAATATTTTATTTTAATTTTCTGTTGGGCTTTTATCATAAATAGGTGTTGCATTTTGTCCAAACGTTTTTCTGCAACTATTGAGGTGATCGTGTGTATTTTGTTTATGGTTCTATTAATGCGGTATATTACATTTCTTGATATCTATATATTGAGTTATCTCCATAGCCCTGCATCCCTGGGATGAATCCCACTTGGTTGTACTGTAGTGTAGTTTTAATGATTTGCTGCAATTTGTTTATGAATATCCTATTGAGGAGTTTTGCATCTATGTGCATCAAAGACATTGGCCTACAGTTCTCCTTTTTGATTGGATCTTTGTCTGGTTTGGGTATCAGGGTAATGCTTCCAGGAATGACTTGAGAAGTATCGCTTTCCTTTCAATTTCATTAAAGGTTTTGAGGAGTAGTGGTATTAGATATCGTTAAAGTTCTTGTAGAGTTCAGCATTGACTTCATCAGGACCTGGGCTATTCTTTGTTGGTAGTTTGCATATTACTTCTTTAATTTCATTAACCAATATGGGATTACTTAGAATATTTTATATCTTCACTTACATTTGGTAATTCATATGTGTCTAGGAATCTGCCCATGCCTTCTGAGATTTCCACTTGACTAGATCACAGGTTGTCAAATTAGGTATGGATGATCCTATGGATTTTGACATGATTTCTTGTCATTTGGCCCTTTTCAGTTTTGTATACATAGACCTGAGTCTTCCTTTTCTTTGTAAAGTAAGACTGGCTACACTTTTCTCTACTTCATTTAATTTTTTTCTATTAATCCTTGATTCACTGATTCTTTGTATATTTTCTTAGCTTGAATTGCATTAATATTTGCTCTGATATTTAAAATTTCCTTCCTCATATGATCTTTGAGATTAACTTGCTCTTCTTTTTCTAGAAGCATGAAGTTCAACATTAGATTGTTTATTTGAGCTCCCTCATTTTTTCTGCTGTTGGAAATCATTGCTATAAATTTTCATCTTAGAACCACTTTCATTGTGTCCCCTAAGTTCCACTACATTGTTTCTGCATTGTTGTTTATTTATAGAAACTGTCTAATTTCACCTTAATTTCATCTTTGCCCTATTGGTTTTTTAGGAAGTTATCACTTAATGTCCATATGTTTATGTACTTCTGTGGTTTCTTATGCCAATCATTTCGAATTTCACTGCACAGTGACCTGAGAATTTGTGAGGGATCATTTTAACCTCTTTGTATTTACCTAACTATGTTCTATGAGCTGGTATGTGGTCTGTTTTGGAGAAAGTCCTTTTTGCTGCTGAGAAGCATGTGTATTTTACTGTTGTGCAGTGGAATACACTGCAGATATTCACTAAACCCATTTGTTTCAATGTTTGGTTGAGCTGTGATATGTCTTTGTTGATTTTTTGTCCTGTTGTTCTGTCTACAGAGGATTTTTAAAATATATCTGTGGCTATGGCTGCCTTGAAGTTCTCCCAGTACAACTTTATTACTGCTTACCTGTATTTAATATTCATTTGTGTGTGTTTTATATACTTTTGTACATCATTGTTGGATGCATATGCTTTTATGATTGTTATCTGGATCAAGTTTCATATTGGGTCATTCTTTTGAGAAGTATGTGGTGACTTCTGCATCTCTTCTTATCAATCTTGGCATGAAATCCTCTTTGTCTGCAAATAGAATACCTATGCCTGCTTTTTCCAGGTTCCTGTTACATGGAGAATTGTTTTTATGCATTGATTTCTGATTATACATTTCTTTTTGAGTTAAATGACTTTCCTGTGTAGAGAATATTGTGGGATGTTTTTCCTCAGGCTACTGTGCCAACCTGATTCTTTTTTAATCCATGAATTGAGAACATCCACATTGATAGTTATGACTGGTAAGTACTGACTTATTCTTATAAAATTACTATTTTCCTGTTATTAATTCCCTTTCTTTCCTTTCTCTTTAAGTGTTTGATTTGCTTTCTAGATTTAGTCTATTGAAAATTTGCAGTTATGGTCTTTTTCTAGAAACTGCTGGAGTCCTGAATATTTATAATAAATTTCTCCAAGTATTCTTCAGCATGGGCATATTTTATTTTTCCATTAGTTTTTAAAGATAATTTTGTGTGATTCATCAATGTGAGTTAGGGTTTGTTTTCTTTTAGGTTTGAAATACTTCATGTTACCCTGCATGTAAGATTTTGTGTCAAGAATTCTGCTTTGATTCTGGTGGGTATTTACATGTTATTTTTTCTAACAGCTTTTCATTTTCTAACAGCTTTGAGTTTCTGTAATCTTAACTATTATTGTATTGGGACTGTATTTTATGATCATGGGTAGTTGGGCTTCTATATGCTTCACTTATCTGCATGTCAAATTCTTTTTCCATGCTTGGAATGTTTTCTGCCAGAAGCTCTTTGAAGAAATTTATTAATGTGTATGGTGCTATCTTCTGAATTTTCCTTCATTAAAATTAAACTTATACCATTCCTCTTTGTATTGAC
Organism: Hydrochoerus hydrochaeris; assembly: GCA_004027455.1. Classification (NCBI taxonomy): domain Eukaryota; kingdom Metazoa; phylum Chordata; class Mammalia; order Rodentia; family Hydrochaeridae; genus Hydrochoerus; species Hydrochoerus hydrochaeris. Next base: position 80,786 of record PVLA01008776.1, on the reverse strand, counting down.
TAGCAGTTGTTGGACTGAGTTTTCATAGTTCATTGCTACTTCTAAGGAACTAATCTTCAATATCATTCCTGTACAGGAATAAAAAACTCACTGAGAAATAATTCAGCATCTTTCAAAATAGCGTGAAGAAAAATGAAATAATTCAGAAAAACTCCAACACAGGAAGTAAAATAATGTTTTGGTAAAAAGCACAGTACTCCAAAAATGGAAACTGAAGAAGATATCAGAAAATGAAAAGCATTCTTTGTTCTTAGATATGCAGAGCTAATATACTTAAAATGGTTTTAAACCCAATATTGTTACACAGACTTACTGTAATCTCAATTAAAATCTCAATAGCATAACTCACAGAACTATAGAATACGATTGTGAAGTGCATATGGAAGCATGGTGGACCAAGATTACAAAAGGAATTCTGGGCAGCAAGGGCAAGGCAGGAGGCCTCACAGTGTAGTTATACTACAAAGTTACAGTGCTCACAAGCTACATGAGACTAGCTAAGAAGGAGGCCTGAGGATCAATGGAATAGAAAAAACAACTCATAAAGAACTCTAAGCCCATTGAGCTACCTTATCTTTGATAAAGGGGCTAAAAATAAGGGATCTTCACTGGAATAAAGACAACCTCTTTAACAAACTGTGCTAGGGAAACTGGTTTTCCACATGGCAAAGATCCGTATTTCTCAACATACACTAAACAAAACCAAAATGGGTCAAAGAGCTAAATATAAAAACAGAAACAATCTGCTGAAACATAGAATCTTTTGGCATAGATGTGGACAAAATCTTTATGAACACAACCCCTGTCACACAGGAAATAGAATCAAGAATCAACTGCAAGGGTCTCATCACATTAAAAAGCTTTTGCACAGCAATAGAAATCACCAACAGACTAAAGAGACAGGACAACCACAGAATGAGAAGCCTTATTAACACCTACTCCTCAGACAAAGAGAATATAGAAAAACTTTAAAAAGTCTTACTTCCCCCAAAATAAAGTCCCAATCCAAAACTGAGCACCTGAAAAGAACAGATATTTCTCAGATGGAGAACAAGAAAGAGAAAATAATTATATGAAAAATGTGCAGTATCATTATTAATTGAGAGAAGCAAATTAAAACTACAGTGACATTCCATGTCTCTCCAGAAAGAGTGGATAGCATCAAGAAATTAACCAATTGCAAATGTTGCTGAGGCTGTCGGGGAGAGGAACACTTCACACTGTTGGGGTAAGTAAACTGGTGCAGCCACTATGGAATTCAGTATGGAAATCACTCAAAATGCTAAGATTAAAGGTTCCATTTGATACAAATTTGGCCCTTCTACATGTCTTCTCTAAAGAACTAGAAGTATTCCACACTGATGTATCCATATCCAGGTATATAGCAGCATAACTTACCATAACTAAATATTGGAAAAAGCCCATCTGCCCATACATAGATGAACTGATAAAGAATGTGGTATTAACTGTGCGCAATGTCACATGTCTCTGATCTCAGCACTTGGGAGGATGAGGCAGGAGGATCCTTTTGAGTTGGAGACCAACCTGAACTCAAAGTGACCTCAAGACCAGCCTGAACTGCATAGTGAGAAAGGTAGTAGTGTTTCCTTGTGTGAGAAACCCAAAGGGTAAATAAGGAGTGAAGTGCAGGAGAGATATTGGAATGTGGGAAGAACGTGTTCAAATGGGAAGGAGAACAAGGGAGGAGGTGGGGGAAGTGAAAGAAGGAAAAAGGGATAAAAGTAGAATGCGAGGGAAAATGGAAACAAAACTTTATAAATGGGGAGAAGAAGGTTTGGAGGGAGGGAGTGGAATGGAAAGAAAAAAGACACATCGTGTACAGATATGAGTCTGCGAATCTCAGAGTCATGATTGTGTACAGAAAACACGTGCTAATTAAAATTTTAAAAATAGAACAATCAGGGTTGTTGTTCCTATGGCAATGTTTCTGATGGCCTGGGGTCACTCAGAGCCTGGGAGCGACCTGATCTACCATGACATCACTGACCAGAGGGAAGCTTCCAGCCTTTCCATAGCTTTGCATGTGATCTTAGTGCGCTCAAACAAAATCTTTAGATGAGGAGGCAACGAGAGTCAGAAAGGGATTCAGAAAGTTACACAGGTGCACTGCTATGTCTTGTGCTCTGGATGAATGATTTGGGGAGGACAATGCACAATGTTATGTAACATTGTTGCCCCTGATTGAACCATTTTAAAATGTTGTTTTATATTTCTTTTAATTTTCTTCCTGTAATAACATGAATTTGAAAGCAAAAAAAAAGAAATGAAGTACAGTAGCTGAGGAAATTGGTGCAAGTTTATAATCCTAACTCGAGGGAGGCCGAGGCAGGAGGATCTCTCCAAAAAACAGAAAAAGAGTATTGCACTATTTGTCACCCACAGAATGCATTGCTCTGAATGTAAGAACATCATTTAGCAAAGAGTTATGATGCATATGTCTGACATTTTTGGACAATTTGGGTGACCAGTGGGACCCTACAGTATGTCACCATGTCAGAGAGTTATGTGAGCCCTCATTCTACCCTGTCCAAATGTTTTTTAGGCTCCTTTTCCCCTGTGCCTCTCTCCTTCCACTTTACTTTTTCTTGGCTTTGTGTTTTTGTTCAGATATAGGGCTCAAAAACATTGAAAGAACTGAGGATTGGAACACCTCAGGACTTTGTTTTGATGTTTGTTTAGAGGAGTGAGTGATGGGTGGCTCTGCCATGCATCACTTCCATCTGCCTGTATGGTGATACAGGGATACCTCACAGTCAGGAGCCACAGGCACCTGCTGCTTTGCCTTGAAAGTCAGGAACTGAAGACAGCTCGGGAGGTCCCCTGAGGGGCCTGTCTGCCTGTGCTCTGTGGAGCCCTAAGTGCCCTCAGTGCCAAGGGCCAAGCCACCCAACCAAAGGAATGGCTCTCTCTAGCCCACGTGGTCTCCCAGGGGCCTGTGGATGGCATGGAATTGGCAGTGGCACTCTACCACTGGTTGGCACCTAAAGTTAAAGTCCCATCTGTGCAGGCGCTGTGGGTGTCACCTGCTGCATTATGGGTGAAACTTGGAGATTCCTCACATTCCCTTCATTCTCTCAGGAGGATACTTTGCGTGTGGCAGTGCTTGACATGGGTTTTTATGTTAGACAGTCATGCAGGCCCCTGAACATGACCAGGGTGGTGCCCACAGAAGGGAGGGTAACACTGGTATGCCAGATGGGCATTGACACCCTGGAGTCACTGGAGGGAACATGCCAGAACAGAAGGCTCTGTAGCCCAAGAACATCCTCAGAACCAGGTGACAGCACAGGGCCCAGTGCCTGGGAGAGACGCCTGGGGCTTGGCTGCAAACCCAACTCATAAACATCTGGAGATGTATCCTTCCTGAGGGACTGGGTGCAGGTGCCCAGGATCAGCGGGGGTGAAGGGTGGGACAAAAAGGAGTCCCTCGGGGACAGGAGAGGAGGAAGGGACCCCGGGGTCTGGAGGAAGCAGGCTGGGGTGGGACCAACTGGCCAGAAGGTGCAGGGGGCCAAAGAGACCCTGCAAGGTGTCCAGCTGTCCAGATGGAGAAAGCAGCCTAGGTCACAGTCGCCTTACCCAGGTGTCCACCAGCCACCTCACATTTCCATGATTCCGTGGATGCTGATATTACCTGCATGCTCCTGGCTCCCGGACCTGAGTGCCTTGCACATGGAATTCAAACAGAGCTCACAGTAAGCGACCATAACCTGCATGTGTAAGGCATGGGAGCCGGCGGGCTGCGGGGTGGGGGGCAGCAGGTGTCTGGGGCTGACAGGGCATCCAGGGGGAGCTTCAGGTCCCAGAGCTTTAGTGTAAGGAGAGGATGTGATTTCCAGGACCTGACAGGTGCACTGTGGGTGATAAGCTGAAGGATTGGCAGAGAAAAAGATCTGAGCACTGTTGGTGTGATTCTGTTTCCCTTCCCTTTAGCTGGTTAACTGCAGAAAATTCCAACCATTTGGAGGTTTCTGTGACACCTTCCTGAACCAGCTTTGCGTGGTGATTCCTCTTTTGGAAGGTTACTTTCCCTAGGGTCTGGACAAGCCTCAGCTGCAAAAGAGGATATCGTTCTCTTCATCTGTCTTCCAGCCCTGGGCAGTGACTTCCCTGGGGCAGGGGTTCCTGCGGTGCCCTGCCACTTTCTTTGGATGGGCCCCATTGCTTCTCTGCCCTGCCCTCGGGTGCATAAATGTTTGTTCATGCTGAAAATAGAATGAGCTGCTCTTCCATGTCTGAGTTTCTTTTCAGCCTTTGGTCCTCCACATCCCCCTGCCTTTGTCTTCAGGGGATGAGAGATTCTGGGAATTAGACAAGAAAAATAAGAATAATTTAGGAAATGTAAAAAACATGAAAATCAATTAGGTCTTGCTCTTCAGCATTAATGACTCTCAGCAGTTTGAAACATATTTGTACATTAAGAGTTGATCTCACACCTGAAATATATCACAACTGAAAAATGTAAAAGAATTCAATTGCAATCTAATGTTAGATTTTTCCCTGAAATTTTTCCATGTAACATGAGTTTGACCTCTTTCTAAAAAATGGTCAAAACTGTGTTATTGACTAGAAGCAAAATATATGTACTATAGTGTAATAGTTGACCATTTAAAGTCCCCACAGTCCTTCCCCTTCCCAAGTTGGATGAGGAGAATGCATGCAGATTCTGCACATCTGTCTCTGGAGGCATGGTGGTTTGCTTACCATTGATTCCAGTTCACACTGACACACACATTTACTCATCCACCATCTAATTTGTGGCTCTGGTTCTACAGTGCAAATTCACTCTCCAGGAATGGTGTCCTCCCACAGAATACCAGATTCCTCATGTCTTTGTTGCTAGCTCTTTTTCTTGGAATGAAAACAAACAAACAAACAAACAAAACTAACAAAATTAGTTGCTTACTACACTGGAGAAGAGCAACTAAGCCAGAAACACTGGGGAAAAATGTGGCTTTATTTTCCTTTGTCACATCAATGAAGAAAATATTTGAGACAATGAGTTGAGTTTCTGGGATTGGAACTGTCACAGCATTGGAAAAAAATACTTAGAAGGGAAATCACCTGGCACCTCAGCTGGAAGGCATCTGCCCAAACGTAGAAAGCAGCATTATGGTTGAATAAGAGTGTGATGCGCTTCACAGGCAGGTGGTCTGCTGGGAGACTGCAGGGGCAGCTATCAGTCTTCCCCTTTTCTGTAGCTAGGCACCTGCACCCACTCCACAGCCATCCTCGGGAAGGACACAATGGACAGCGCATCACTCACACATAGTTTGTCTGCATTGTACATGGTGGCTGGTGACCCTTTGTGTATTAGTCACTTGTTGTTATGGGCTGAGTGTCTGTGTCCTCACGTATACTATACATTGATGTCCTAATCAGTCTCATAGTTATATGCAGAGGTTTCTTCTCTGAGGGTCCAGTGAAGTATACAGGTGGCCCTGAGTTTGCTAGTCTGCTGCAGTATGATTGTCATCATTTAAAAAAGATATGGGATGTCATGGCCTTTCAAGGTACATGTGCTAATGAAAGTTCATGCGAGTGGCTGCAAATAAGCCAGGGCCAGAGCCCTCACCGAGAAGAATTTGTCAACCCTTTCATCCTGGACAGCTGCCTCTAGAACAGTGAGAAAATAAGTCTCTTGTTTGAGCCAACCAACCAGGGGGCTGTGTCATGGCTGCCTGAGCAGATTAAATATAATTTACTTTATTCAAATCAAAATAAACCTATGGTTTATTTTTAATTCTTATTTTTATTGATGCATTTTTGCAGTACATAATGACTGCATGCCTCACTGGATTTGCTACATGTGCCTATCACAGCTATTATGACAGTAGCAGGGTTAACCAATGGAGGGACACTCTGACCCTCCCACAGAAAATGGATGGCAGGGGCATTATCTTCCCTGACATTCACATTTCACAGAGATGGGTCCTAGGTCATAGACAAGGACCTTCATTTTGTCCTGAAGTTCGCAAGATGCCTTTTTCTTCTTTTAGCTTTAAAAATTATTCATATCCTTTTCAGAGACACAGAAAGAGTTTAGAAGTCTCCTTAAAAAGACTTTATCAGGAGGAAGAGGTGTTGGTACTACAGGAAGAATTAAGCCCCTTAGCCTTTCCTTGCACATATCCTTACAATAGCTCTGTAACATGTATTGTAGAGTATCCTGCAAACGTGCTATGCTCACTCTATCTCTAGTTACATTTGATTTATCAAGGTTTCTACATAGATAACCTGCACAATTAGTAGTAGTATTTTCTCTTACTTTCTGATCTGTATTTATTTTATTCATTGATTTCATTCCTCATGAATGGTTGTGTTTGCTTGCTGCCTTTTAACCCTACTAGATTCTTTTTTGATGATTGTCAAGTTCTGCCATTTTCCCCGACCTCAAGGATCTTCTGTGTTGTAGAGGGATCCATGTGCTGTGTTCTGGAATGCTGTTTGGTGACTTGACAAAGGTTTGGTATTTTGGAATCTTATGTGGGAATAAATCAGCTCTCAGTAGTGAAAAAATGCTTCCACAGGGCACAGGTAGACTGCCTGAGAGCCCTGCTAGTGCCTCCTGAAGTAGGAGGCTTACTGTCCTCCTCATTGCCATGGTGGGCTCAGCCACTGGTGTCTTCTGTCCTGGAGAGCTGGGCTGGTGTACCCTTCATCCACTTGAGGGCAGATCCTTTTCTAGGCACCGCTGTTGCCTCACATGCTTGTTCTCATCTGTGCTCTGCTGAATCCTCACATGGGTCTCACTAGGATGGGCAGATTTTCTGTCCCAGTAACACTCTCTTTCTCTTGCCCTCTGACCTGAAAGCACCAGCTACCTAAACTCTGATTATTCTTCATGTCTTAAACTTCAGCATTTTCTGGGATCAGAATTCCATCTGTCTCTTCCCTGTCTTCATCTCATTTTTTCCTCTTATCATTTCCCTTTAGATTTATATTGTATAAGTTCTATTAACTGATATGTAGATGAGAATCAAGTCTTCCAACAGACTGTCCTACATGATCTCCCACTGTGTGGCAAAACAAATGGAAGACAGTTTACACCAAGTATTTGGAAGGCAACTGTGTATAAATCTACCATACTGGTTGAAGCAATTTCAAAACACAAGCATTTTCTGAGAGTGAAACTCAAACTTACATACACTTCATAAGCAAAAATATAAAATTTGATAACTGGTTATCCCGTAATTGGCTGCAGGTATCAAGTCATATGATTTCAAGCATGTTAGTCAGAGGGGTTATTTATCATAAGATGGGAGAAAATTGGGAAGGGGCTGGGTCTCAGGGGTGGTTGAGGTTAAGCATGACCTTAACTGCTTTATCTCAGATGGGCAGTTCTTGATAACAGAGAATGTTTCCAAGTGAGACAATGCGGTAAGCCCAGATGAATGTGTTCAGACAGAGTCATGTGGGGCTCTCTCTATGTTGCAGCTGTGTGGTCCGTCAGGGCTAACTGAGTCTAAAGATCTAACTATGTGGTGGGCTGGATGAGCATGTCTTATCTTAACAGAACATTAGACTTGATTTTCACTTCTCTATCACACCACGGCATTATTATTATGGTTCAAGCATATTCTGTCTATTTGTGTTATATTCTTTTTGTTCCCCAAAAATGTGAACATTTACCATGTTTACCCACTGTAGCTTAGTTTCTACTACCACACAAAAGCATTATTTCAAACCATCTGCCTTGTCCTCCGTTGCATGTTTCTTCTACTCTGATTGACCCACAGGTAGCATTCTGAGAAGCCCCATTTTTCTGAACTGGAAACCTAGTCTAGCATCTCACATACTTATTTTTACCATGGTGTTTATTGTTGTTGTTAGCTCTGTTGGTTTGTACCAGCTTTATGGAGCACAATTCATGTACTTTAAGTTCTATCATATTTTGTTCTTAAGAATTTTAAAAAATGAATAGAGTTGGTTGTAGAAAAATCAGGAGAAGATTAGTTATCATCTTTTATGAAAGTGAATCTCGTTGATTGTGGGTTACTGTTTTGTGCATATGTTTGTTAACATGATCAGCCATTCATGCCTCCTCATGGCAATGTATCCCTCTGCATCTCTTGGAGGGAGCTAATAAAAAGCAAAACCCATGGCATGCTATTTTATTAACAGGACTTCCAAACTGTGTGTGCACAATGAAAGCTGCCTTATTCCAAAGCAGAGTAATTGTCTCTGATCACTGTGGCCGCAGATCCCTCCAAACAACTCAGGTGCACTCTTACCTGTGCTTTTCTTTACTGTAAAAGTGACACAAGTTTTGAAAGTGCAAGAAAGTGCCTTCCAATTGGCTGGAAATGGGAAGTGGCTCTGACACCTTCTCTGTGTCTCCCCTCTTGCTGCCAACTGAGGATCACACTTTACACTTTGGGATTGTTCCTCTCCTCAGCCAACCTGCTGTCAAGAGATCCAGTTACCAAAGTGACACCCAGTGAGTCTTGAGCTAGACCTTCCAGATCTTTGCTTCTAGCTCTTTCAACTTGTAAGTTCTCCTTGTGTTTCCACACAAATAACATTCATCTCTGCAGAATCTAATAAGGACCCCAGAATTGTTGTAATAAGAATGGATGTTGCTTTTTTTCTTCCCCAAGTGTTCTTTGCCTATGCTTTTTTGCCTGATGTATTTGTACTCTGTTCAAGTGGCATCAGTGTCAGAACTATGCTACTCTCACACATTGGGTCCCAGGACCTCTTAGAGGAACTACTGGGCAGTCATGGAGAGCCATGTGCTGAAATGTTAGCTCATGTTTCTTCATAGAATATTTCCTGCAAGAATTTATTTTCACCCATTTGCAGTGTACTATTCCTCTGAAGTAAATGACACATGATTTTGTAATGTATATTTGAAATTTTTGGATAGCTAAAGCCAAAATGACAGTTTCAAATAGAGAATTTGATATTGTTACTGTAGACTTAAAACTCTGCAAATAAACCCCACCATCAAATTTAGGGTACTTGTCCCGGACTTGTTTACTCTCTCATCTTGTGTAGTTGAAGTCAGATCAAGGTTACATTCTTATGAATGAGGGCTTATTTGTAAACCAGTTTCTGTGAGTCTAATTTATTTTGGAAAATTCAACCAACCTTCTTTACCTAAAAACCATACCCTGTCTTATACTCTACCCATCTGTCTCATCGATCTTTGTCTTACATTACCCAAACTGTTTTTAAAAGCCTTTACCAATGCATCATTAGTCTACTACACAGTTTCTCCAAAGCCAGGCAGGAGATGAAGAAAAATTTTGAATTCTTTAAAAAAAGATATTTATGGAGTGCTCCTAGTGAATCTACTCTTCCTGGGTATATTGTTAAACTCCCATTGGAAGAACAACCAGGAAACCTGAAATGACTCCTTGAATTTGAAGGAAGATTAAGTTTTGTCAACAGGCACTGATCAGGGTCACTCACTAAATATCAGGCCTGATCTCTGGTGGTGTAGGGCTTATATGCGATAAACAAGGAACAAATACAGAGGCAGAATGGTTGTCAGCTGGGTATTTTTTTATACAGTGTTCATAATAGTGACCAGCTATGCATCACAGTGACCAGCCATTTCTTAGAGTCAGAAGCAACCGGAAATTGATCAGAATCTATCACATGTCAATTAAGTAACTGGAGTGTAATGATTGAAGGAGGCACTTTCTGTTGCATTATATTTCTTCCTGTAGACTGAAGTATGTTTTTTCCAGAATAAGTTATTGAGTTGTCCAAGAGAAAGTCATTGGGAAATTTAGAGAGAAAGATAAAACATCATATACATGCACATGTCTGAAAAAACAGGATAATAAAGAAACTCTAATATGTAGAATCTTTAACATATATGAAAATTAGAGAACCATGAAAAACATTCAGATATTTTCATGTTTGATGCAAGTTGCTGATATGAATGACTAAGTGACACTCTTCAACAATGTAGATAGATCTAGTATGTGATGGTACAGACGATCCTGGGGAAGATTTCATATTTGATCTGAAACATCTAGAGAGTTTATAATAAACTCACAACATTGATACCTTAGTGCCCGACATGTACCAGGTAACAGAGATGATTAGCAGAAAGCTCTTCTATGTCACTACAGTACAATAGTTGGTTTATATTAAATCTTCACATAACAGATGAAGATACTATGGCAAGGAACTACACAAACTTGCTGAGCTATTAGGGCTAGGACTGGCTGTAGTCCTTTAGTAGGTAAAGTAACTACTGCAATTCCAAGTATGTCAAAATACACAGGCAAGTTAATAAACTAATATCAGCACAGAAGTATTTCACATGAGTCTTCCTAGATAGTTTAGAGAATGTGACAGGAACATTGTTTGTTTGAGGCCAGATTTTGTATTATAGACAGCATAATGTGTCAAAAGGAAATCCAGAAAAACCAGTTTCACCTCTTGTAGGATGAATGACCAGATTGCAAATCCAAGCAGCATGATCATAACCCCTTGACATAAACCCAATCAAAACACATAGGATAATTAGTGATGGTTTATTCTTTCTAGTCAGGTTAAAGCTGAGAGCATAGACATAACATGAAGTGTAAATCCAAAAATGTCATGTAAGAGAGGTGGTATAATATCCCCCAAAGTGTCACGTGTTCTGAGATGAGGATTTTGATTGGTCTATGGGGCACTTTACTGAGCAGTGGGTGAGCTCTTTGAAGAGTTCATAGGTGAATATATTGATTGAAGGAGGATCCTGAGCTAAGGTGATGGTGACTTGGAAAGGTGACTTGTAAGTTTGTATTCTTATCCAGAGTTCTTTTCTTCCTTGTTGTTCTCCTCTTCCCCTCCCTCGTCTTCCTCTTATCTTCCTCTACCTTCCATTCCTTCCATCCTTAATTATTTTTTCCTTTGCTGACCCCTCTTCTTTCTCTCACTCTTTTATCCCTGGTTTCTACAGATTGAGAAACCATCTCTCGTCTGCCATGCCATCCTTCCTTTTATGCCTTATAGCCATGCATCCTGCATGGATAGTACACTAATTTTCCAAAGAAAAAGATCCTCCAAATCCTGTAAGTTCTATTTGGCTTTTTTCCCCACATGCAAGGAAACAACTCACACAAGTTGATCTGTGAAGCATATGGGATGTTAGTGCACAGACCTGTGTGTTACAATTTATCACAGAGACCACAAGGTTTTCTTTAGCATACCTCTCCAATGTCTCTCCATGTGATCACGTAATACCACAGAACTCCCATCCTGGTACAAAGGCAGGATCAAAAAAGCCACAAAATGCTCCTTGCTAGAGGGTGTATGTAAGCTGAATCTGGATGACTGTAACAGGGCAGATTTATAAAATGACATGTCATTGGAAACAGAGACCAAGACCTGTGTTGTGGGCTAGAAACTGGAGAAATGGGCATTTTCCAAGAAATACTACAGGAACATGATCATGGAGTTGAGCATTTCATGAGCTTTGGGGACATGATAGAGACTTATTCGGACAGATGGAGAGAATAGACAGTTTGCTTTTTGCTTTCACAGATATTTCCATGACAATTACCATGAGGCATATGGCTCTTGAAGTTTCTGGTGTGAAAGACCATGATAGGATGAGAAAATAAACAAGAGACAAGGCTGGGGTCACATGGAGCCCTTACTACTCTGGAGGGAGGAAAGGAACTGCTCGAGCATAGCAACATTTTTTTTTTATATGCACAGAACGATGCTTTCAATTCAAATCCTGTTGTCTAACACCTCATGCTTGGATTGTCCTTGAGCTTAGTGTTTTTCTGGGCTGAAGCAACTTCTCCTCCTGGCTTGCCATGGGTGCTCTTTGTTTTGGGGACAGCTGTGCCCCATCCATGCTACATCCTAAATATTGATCAATTTCCAGTTTAAGTGGCTCCCTAGAGTCATTTGAAATTGGGTCCACACATTAGCTGTTCAACAAGCACTACAATGTGATCGGGCCCATTAATGTGTGGATTGTGCAGCTAGGCCCTGTGGGATTTGGGATCATGGTGACTCCTCAGGTGCAGATTCCATATATATGAACCAAGTTCATTTTGACTCTCAATGGATAATATGTCAAATTTTTCATCAAACTAATTATATATATCTTATAGTATCCTTAGCAGTTATGCCCTATAGACTTCCTAATAGATGAAAGCTATGAACATGACATGGAAGCCAGGTTTGGTTCTGCTGAGCTGAGGTACATACAGCTAGCAACATTCAGACATCTAATTGTATGATTGTGGCTGATAAATTTTTAATTCTGTTGTCCTAAGAGTTTCCCAATAACAACTCAAAATAATTTTGAAAAAACTCAGTAATACTAAGAGATTGTCAGAGTAGGATTAGAGGTCTCATTTGACCCAGCTATACTGTTTCTGGGTATTATCCCAGAAGAACTGAAAGCATAGTACCACAGCAAGGAAGTGCACCCATTTATTATGTAAAAACCTTTGCAGAAATTTAAAAATAAGTTATTAGCCTGTTGCTATACAGAGACTGGATATGCTCAACTTGCCTGTCTCATAGTTAAACTGCTGAACTCTGTCAGCCTTGGCTGTCTGCATCCAGCTGCTTCGCACAGAGAGCCTGCCATCCCATCATGACTGCAGTGTCGGGGTTTTCCTACCTAAGAATATATCCTGTTTTTCCAATATGCTTCAAGAGCATTCCTACCTAGAATAGATGGCCCAGAGAAGGACATCTTTAATCCTCTGTGTGCTACCATCATGCCCTCTCAGAATTTTACTGCCTTATGATTAAAAATTTCTTTTCAGTAGACCTGCATTAATGAAATCTGCCTGACAACATATGCCATGATTTATATAACCAATTGTATAATAATCTGCTATCAGGTTTGGTACTTCCTGAGTTCAAATAAAATATATCAAAGCTGATTCAGAGCTAGAGATTTGGAGCTTGTTATCCCACCAGTTCATCAGGAAAAGACTTTGCCTTCCATCTCCTTGGGGCAAGGCATCTATCTTATTTTCAGTCTGATATCAGGTTTCTGAAACATTCTTCATGAGTCAGCTGGAAAGACACTGTGCTAACCAATTGGGGTCACTCATAAAGGCCTACTGGCTAAAGCAGTAATTGGCCCACTATCCTGTAGAATAGAAAATGCATCCCACAGTGACTTTTCTCAGTGTATCCTCAGTGGTCCAGGAGTGGGAAAAACTGCATTACATAAGAGACCTCACTGGATCAATAGAAGGAGATGGATCGCAACCAGTTCTGTCTCTCAGGCAAGGTAGGTTTGCCCCATGACATCTCTCAGTCACCCCATAATTATATGTCCCAAATATGGGAAAAAATATTAACTGATCTTTTCTTCCCTTATTAGGTCATTAAGTTTTGCTTTCAGCCAGACCCTACCCATGGGTTGCATGCTGGAATGTATTGACCCCAGTGCCTGCACATGAGAGTGTGGACTGAAAGTCAATGGAACCTAAACATTAGGTAATTCATTTGTTCTCTATGGTGAAATGTCCCCTTGGGGGCCTCAGAACTAATGAGCTTGAATGCGCTGGAGTCTGTGGCGTTGTTAACTCATCTACTGGGTTACTAGCAGTAAGCTCAATCTCAGAGCTTTGGGAGGACATAACAGAGAATCTAACAAGACTTCTTTTTGTCCTTACAGTCTCAAAATTGGAGAAAGGCAGGCAGAAATGTGAGTGCCAATATGATCTCTCCTTCAGGAGGGGCACTCACACTTTGTCTGACACAACAGAATTCAGTGGCAGAGTACACACACACCATAAGGTGTCAGTATGAGGGCAAGCCAGAGCAAACCCATTTTCCTAGACTGCATGATAGAAAACTTCAGGAAAGTTTTCTCAGATGATGTGGGAGTAAATGTGAAAGCCCAAAAGCTCTGTATCTTCTGCAAGTTGACTGGATAAACCTCTGCACTGCATGGTCACCAGAGGGAACACGGCGTGTAGGAATCATCCTCTAAATCTGGACCAAGGTGATGGAACTTCCAAAAAATTTTGTCATAATCAATTTCCCTACATTTACACCTGGATTTGCCTGTCTCAGAACTGCCAGTCTTGGTTCCATGTGTGTGCCTGTCAGGAAAAGTGACTCTTCTAATGATCAAAGCCAGTCAGCCAAATCGCAAGCTCCCTAAAAAAAGGCCTAAAGAGCTAAAAGCTTTATCCCACCCTTCCTGATGATTCTAACAAAGATGTCCCTCCTCTCTGTCTGGGTGATCACCTACATCTCCTGGTAACAGAACCACCACCTCTGCCACAGCAAGTGGCATCTTCTCAGAAACCAGCTGCTTCTCTAGACTCTTCTGCCCTATCACATCCACCAATACCACAATAATTTGGGCATTGCCAAGCGCTTGTGTCCCCTGATTCATGCCCAATCTCTGATAGTGTCCAGTAATCCCATATCCACATGCTCCTGTGGGGATGCCCTACTGGACAAGAGGGTACAAAACAATTGTACTATTAGGTCTTTCATCTGCATATACCTCATAAACTGGAATCATCCTACTCTTTTGTACTGGGAAAAGATCCAGCCCATATTTGATCGGCTGACTTCAGTCTCCCAGACACATCAGCTTACTTGGGATGGCAGCCAACAAATCCTCATGATACTCTTCAATATGGCAGGGAAACTTCTAATACAGGAAGGGGTTTGTGCCTGGGATCTGGCTCAAGCCCCAACACAGTTGCTGATATCATAGCCTGGATGAATATGTGGCTTCCACTTATCTGGCCAGATAGGAACTACAATGCACTAGAGGCTAAAGAGGTTCGCAAATGGTATTGTTTGGATGTCTGAGTCAGTCTCCAAGAGGATGGAAAAAAGGGCAATGAACATGTCAAAGATTGCTGAAGTGATTGAATAAAATACTGAGAGCTCAGCAAAGTTTTATGACAGACTCTGAGCCTTACAAAATATGTTAGTTATTTTGCTCTGATTGCTGAGATAAAATACTGAAAACACACATGGGAAAGTACTCCATAGGGGTACCAGAAAATTCATTGATGACATGGACTTCAGGTAAACAATGAAAACATAAAGGGATCTCAATTCAAGACCAAAGGTTGCATTATCTTTGGTCCCAAAACAATATGTCCAGTGTGAGCAAAGGGGCACTGGAAAGACAAATATCATCTCTGCACAAAATATCAATGAGGTCTAATTAAATTTGTCATCACTTGCACCTCTGCTCTCAATTTTCAAAGACAATGATTAGGACAGATCTGAATCCATTCCACAGGGTACCCAGGAGCTCAGAATCACTATCAAAATTGGGGAAAAACCAATACTATTCATGGAAGCTAGTAGAGCTGAACATTCTGTTTTTACCCACATCATTGTGACACTGATTTCAAGGGAAATGCAGGTAGTTGTGGCCACAATAGTACCTTTTGAAGATACATTTTTGTCTAAGTGAGACTTGTGAAATTGGAGAGCATCTCATCAACACCAGTATTTATACATGACCGACAGCCATATACCCCTTCTGGAATGCGATCTTTTTCCTAAATTGGCAGCCACCATAACTTTCAGTCAGCCAAAAGAGGCTATCTTTCATTTCAACCTGAGACTACAGGCCTGATATTGACTTTAACAGTTCCCCATAAAAAACAGTGGAAGTTATATCAAACTAATCAAATGGCAAAAAAGGACATAGACCTCACCAATTTTAATTCCAGGGGTATTCCCTTAAGATTCACCTCCAAGACTTGCTAAAACCATACTCCCATCACTACTGGCCACAGCCCTGATGCCACCCTGGTTGTGATAATAAATTTCCCTACATCTAATGAAGCCCGTCTCAGTTTCCAGACACACATCCACCACCTGAAACAATTTGGACTTTTAATAGACTGTCAGTCTCTCTGAAATATCCCATTACTTCCCCATGAAAAGTCCAGTGGAGACTATCAACCAGTGCAAGATCTCCACTCTGTTAATGCATCCAAAAGCATTTTACACCCAACAGTGACAAATACATATACACTTCTGAGGTTGCTTCCTGCTGATGTCGCATGATAGACCTACCTAGATCTAAAAAAGTGCTTTCTCTTGAGAATGGTCCCTGTCAGTGGACATCTTTTTACCTTTAAAAGGTAAGACCCTGATACATGACAAAATGACCCTGATATAGGACAAAAGGGGAAGCTTTCTTGAGATTCACTTCCCTCAAGGCTTCAAGATTTCTCCTGCACTGTTTTTGGAAGCTGTGGCTGATTTTTTGCCCACATTTGAACAAGGACTACTCAACTGCTCAATCATGCACTATGTTGATGTCTTACTGCTTGGTGGTCCCATTAGACAAGACTGTTGCAGGGAAGCTGTGTTCTCCTCCATTCCTTATGTGACACAGGATATAAGACATCCTGAAAAAAGTCTCAAATTTGTAAATGAAAAGTTCAAATACATAGGTTTTCAATTAGAACATAGACTCCAAATCTTTTGCCTAGTTATAAAAGAAGTAACCTCTTCCATTTCATGACCTGTCTGTAAAAAGGAACTTAGAGAATTCCTAGGAGCAGCAAGATTCTGCAAGATCTAGACACTTGGGAAAGTTTAAAAGGCTAGGCCACTTCATGATGTGCTCAAGATACCTGCAATAGACAGAGAGAAAATCAGTTGGACTTTGGAAGAACCTGCAGCACACAAAGAAATGAAAAATGGCTTAGCCTCAGCTCCTGATGTGACCTGCACGTTTAATCTGGTTCTTGATGAAAAATCACATGTAGCCTCAAGAGACTTAATCCAAAATGTGGGACTCTGGGAGAGACTAGGCACTTTTCTCTCTAAGATATTGGATTCTCGGTCAAAATTGCTTTGGTATGTCATGCAGAACTCGGTAGGGCCCTGCCCACCAACCGCAAGCAGAAGAGGAGCTTAGGTGTGTTGAGTGGTGTGAGCTGAAGGCCTACACAGAGTACTCCATCTAGCTGTTCAGCCTTGGTACACCACTTAGAATTTGGTAGGGCCTTGCTCTGCAATCTCAAGCAGCTGGGGAGCTGTGGTGCGCTGCGTGATGTGAGCCACATGGAGTGTTCTAATGATCTGTCAGTATATAGCCCTCATTCAGGAAGCATGTGAATGCCACTTGGGACTCAATAAGGCCCACCTAACAACCCCCACAACACTCCAGAAACTCCTTGCCATATGAATAGACATCCTAATACCAGGAAAAAAACCTGAGACTTGACATTTTATGTCCATGGGGAATACAAGAAAATGTTGAAAAGAAAGAATAGAACACAGTCTCAAACATCCAGCTCATCTCAAGCAAGCCTAGGAGACATGGATATAGAAGAAAGTGTAAGCCACACATCTGAAAACAATGAAATGGTCACAAGTGAAGTGAAGAAACTATGCTAAGAAGCTGGAAAGGGACTCAGAGCAGAAATAATCTTCCAGGAAAACAAGAAATGATATATGTAATGAAAGAAATACTGAACATAGCTAAGGAAGACATAATAAAAAATAGAGGAGCACTGAAAAATGATGGAAACTTTGAATCAATGATAGAAGAAACTTACAATGCATGAAACAAATTCAAATAGATACACAGGAAATGAGAATTCCATCAACACCTGGCAAAACTACCTCAATGAATGTGAAGATATACTTTGAGACCTGGAAACAAGATTTCAGCTAATGAAAGGCAAATGGAAGATCTTTTAAAACTAACTAGATTTGAGGAAATAACAATTCAACATTGCAAGACAATGCAAGCAAAAACAATATCCGATTGCTAGGTTTATATATAAAAGGAGGTTAAAAAACAAATGATATCAAAAACTATTTAGAGAAATAAGAGATGAACATTTCCCAAACATGAGAAAGGAAACTGAATGGAGATAAGTGAACAATATGGAGCTCCAATTAGCCATAAACAAAACAAACCTACACAGAGGCATATAATAACCAATATCCCAGAAAGTCAACATAAGAACAGAAAGTAAAAAGCTGTTAGACAAAAGAAACAAATTACATGTAAAGAAAAGCCCATCAGAGTACAGCAGACTTCTCAGTACAAAATATCAAGTCAGGAAGAGTGTGGAGTGAAGTATTTCAAATTTTATAGGAAAACAACTTTCGTCCCACATTGATGTACTGTACAAAATTATATTTCTTTTTTTACCTTTATTTAAAGAGAAACAAAAGCATGTAAAGGGTAGAGGTAATACAGAATTCCAAAAAAAGATAAACAATAAGAAATCACTAGTTAAAATTACATATTGTCCTCTTAGAAATAGTTGCTCAAGTTACAAAACTAAAGCATAGAAATTAGATAGTCAAACAGTGAGACTGTATACAGATATGCATGCATGAATATCTGCATGTATTTATATACTTTCTGTATTAGAGGGAAAAACAAAACTTAGTGAGACAAAACAAAACGAATTCCCATAAAAACATGAAACCAAAAAGTCGTATAAAATTATATTTCAAAATCAATGGAGATATAAAATACTTCCATGACAAAGAACATCTGAAGAACTTCATGACCGCCAATCCAACCCAGCAACAAATACTGAAAGATATTCTAGATAGATGTAAAAATGAGTAGGACCACAAGAACAATAGAAAAAAACCACCAAACAGGGAAAACAGTTAAGCAGATGGAAAAGTTAAAGAACCAACAGCCGAGGATAATGTAAGAAAAATAACCTGATATTTATCACTTATAATCATTTATGTACATGGGCTCAATTCACCAATTAAAAGAAACAGACTGATAGAATGGATCAAGAAAGAAATTCCCACCATATACTTCATACAAGGAAGTCATCTAACCCAAAAGGAATTTCATAGACTGAAAGTTAAAAGAAGAAAAACAATACTTCATACAACAAAAACCCCCCAAAAATAAAGAGTAGCTATTCTATTTGAAAACAACAAGAACTTCAAACAAGGATGATCCAAGGAGATAAAGAAGTCATTACATGTTGGTTAGAGGAAAAAATGCAAGAGGAAGAAGTAGAAATCTTTATATATATGCACCAATTATGGGAGCACCCAACTATATGAAACAAATATTATTAGAAAGAAAAAATCAAACATACAATAAAAACATAATAAGAGCACTTAATACCTCATTGGCACAAAGTGGAAGATCATTATACAGTAAATCAAAAAAGAAATAACAGAACTAAGTCAAACTTTTGAACAAAAGGACTTAGTAGACATGTACACAGTGTTCCACCAAACAGCATCAGAATATACATTGTCCTGAGTGTTACAGGGGACATTCTCAAAAATGGACCATATAACAGCCCATAGAATATGCTTAAGTAAGGGTTTTGCTGTTTTCTGCTGCCATGAAATGTAGCCCTTTGCCATGCACTCCTCTACCTTGGAGTCAATTGATTATAGACTGAAATGTCCACAAATTGTGATGTAAATAAACTTGAAAAAATATGCTTAAATAAGTGCAAAACAATCAAAATTATGTCATGTATATTATTTGGCCATAGTGCAATGAAACTGCAAATTAGTGAAAAAAGAAATTGCAAAAAGTGCATGAACATATTGGAGACCACTACTCAGTGGCTCTGAGCAGGCTTTGAAATTAACTAATTGGCTTTCTATGTTTATCCATGAGTCTGTCCTTGGTCTAGGCCCTTGAATGGTGATGGGAGCTGTTTCACAGTAAGTGAACCAGTATGAATTGCTGGTCCTAGTGGAGACCTGTAGTGGTCTGTGATGGCAGAGACATCCCAAAAGGCAAGATAAGGCCACAGCTGAGGACACTTTGGCTCCAACATCTATTTAATAACTAGAGACTGCAGAAGTAGGTATTTTCCTCCTGCAGTCTCACTCCCATCATAAATGTAATCATGGACATAAGAGGGTTCTCCTAAATTGGCATAATTTAACACTTGCCAAAGTCCTTGAAATAACTCCCAAGTTCCTACACATTTCCCATGCTTTCTTCAGTATCTCTTCTCTTTGTTTGGGGATGTAATAAATAACAGTGTCCCAGAGAAGCTCTTGGTATTAGCCCTCTTCATAGTCATAGAGGTAAGAACTCTGCAAGAAGGTTTTGTTCTCCTGGAGCCCTAAAATGATACCACTTGTCTCTTTTATTTACGCTTTCAGTGTACACTCATTTGCGAGATTGACAATGTAGTCCAGATCCCAATATAAACAATTAGAAATTAAATAATGCACACGTGAACAATCAATGGGTCACAGATAAAATTTAGGAAGAAAGTCAACAATGTATACAAGCAAACAAAATACAAGTACAACTTACTGGAACCTGTGGGATGCTATGAAATCCGTCCTCAGAGGAAAATTTATTTTGCTAAATCCCACATCAAGAAAACAGTATCAAAACCTGATGCTAAAACTCACATATCAAGAAAAAGAGGTGCAAGTTAAGCCCAAAGACAAACCAAGGGAAAAATTATAAAGATCATTGCAGAATTTAATGCAATAGAGACTATAAAACAACAATGAATGAAAGAGTTTGTTCTTTGAAAGAATAAATAAATTGATACATCCCTAGACAACCTTATTTTTAAAAAGGAAAGAAAAAAACTCAAATTCATGCAGTAACAAATGAAAAGCACAAAATCATTACAGACCCTGTTTAAATAAAAAACAAATCATCAATACTTACTTTGAAAAATGTTACACTCATAGTTGATAACACAGAAAAAAGACAGATTCCTAGAACCATGAATTACCAAAGCTGAATCAAGAATATACAAAACTTATGAATAACACCATTACACATAATGAACTTGCAAATATAATTAGAACCTTACTGACAAATAAATGCCCAGGTCCTGATGGATTTACAGCTAAATTCTGCAAGAAATTCAGTGAAGAGTTAAGGCCAACATTCCTCAAACTCTTAAATGAAATAGAAGGAGAAGCTATTCTTTCTAATGGATTCCTGGAAGTAAGTATTACCCTAAAACAAAAATCAGAGAAAAAAACAACCAAAAAAGAGAACTATTGGCCAATCTCCTTAATGAACATAGATGCAAAAATCCTCAATAAAATACTTACAAACACAATGTAGCAAATCATCAAGAAGATTATAAAATACAACCAAGTGGGATTCATCCCAGGAAGGCAGGGATGGTACAACATACACAAATCAATAAATGTAATATACCATATCAGTAGAGCCAAATATAAGAAGCACATGATCATTTCAATAAATGCAGAAAAAGCATTAGAGAAATCCAATATTCATTCACAGTAAAAGCCTCATGGAAAATCAGAATAGATGATCTTTACTTCAATCTGATAAAAGGCAACTACGACAAAAAACCAAGAGTCAGCAGCTTATATAATGGTCACAAACTGAAAGCTTTCACTATAACATCAGAAACAAGACAAGGCTGTCCAGTATTACCACTACTATTCAATAAAGTGCAGGAAATATTAGCCAGAACAATTAGAAAAGATAGAGAAATAAAAAGAATAAGGATAGAAAAGCAAGAAGTGAAATTATGATATTCTTGAAATGACCTGATTCTCTAAATAGAAGTCCCCCAAAACACCACTGAAAGAATTCTAGATGTATTAAAGAAACTCACTAGTGTACTTGAATACAAAGTCAACACTCAAAAATCAATAGCATTCTTCCACAAAAAAAACCCACTGACTGAAAAGCAAGACAAAATAATCTTCATAATAGCATCAAAAAAAGAAATACTTAGGAATCAATCTAAGAAATGAAGTAACAGATCTATTTGGTAAAAATTACAGAACTCTTAAAAGAAGAAATCAAGGAGTACATCAGAAATTGGAAAGACATTCCATGCTCATGGTTATGAAGACCCAACATTGTGAAAATGTCCATTCTCCCAAAATTATTACACAGATTTAAAACATTTGTAATGAAAAAACCATTAGCATAACTTACAGATCTACAGAACTCATTCCTAAAATTCAACTGGAATCAAAAGAGAACTAGAATAGCAAAGGTAATTCTGGGCAACAAAGGCAAGGCAGGAGACAGCAAATTACCTGACTTAAAGTTACATTACCAAGCTACCATGATAAAATCATCATGGTATTGGAATAAAAGCAGACCTAAGGAGCAGTGGAATGGATCAGAAGATACAACCACAAATACAAACACACTCTGGTATCTTTGACAAAGTGGGTAAACATGTTCAGTAGAAGAGCAATAATATCTTTCTTAAGTGCTCCTGGAAAAACTGGCTTTCCATATTGCAAAAACAAAAACTAGATGCATGCCTGTCACCATGCAGTAATCTATAGTAAAAATGACTCAAATATCTAAATATTAAAACAGAAACATTCAATCTTCCAGAAGACATAATAGTTAAAATCTTGAAGACATAAGTGTGAGCAGAGGGTTCATGAACAAATTTCAATCTGCACAGGAATTACATCCCAGAATCAACAACTGGGAACTCCTCTTTAAAAATGTTTTTGCATGTCAAAAGAAATCTCCAACAGACATAAAATAAAACTCACAAATCAGAAAAAAATTTTAGTCAACTGTCGCTCAGACAAAGGACTTCAATCTAGGATAAACAAAGAATTTTAAAAAATCAGATCCCCGAAATTCAAAGATGCAATTCAAATATTGACATTTCAGATGAACACATTCTTCTTGGATGAAGAATTACAAGTGGCAAATAAACACATGAAAAAAATGTACAGAACCATTGTTCATTTGAGAAATGCAAATTACAACAACACTGATGTTCCATCTCACTCTAGAACAAATGGTTAGGTTCAAGAAAACCACCAATAAAAATGCTGCAGATGTTATGGGGAAAAAGGAACACTTCTGCACTGTTGGCAGAGTGTAGATTGGTGCAACCACTGTAGAAATCAGTCTGGAGGTTCCTCAAAAAGCTAGAAATGGAAGACTTGATTGAACCAGCTATTTCACTTCTGGGCCTATTCCCAGAGTAATTGAAACTATCACACAACAGTGATATATATGTACCCATGCTTATAGCAGAACAATTTGCAAGAGCTAAATCCTGGAAAAAATTGAAATTCCCATCAACCAATAAATGGATAGAAAAAATGTGATATTTTTATAAAATATATGGAGTACTACTCAGCTATAAAGAAGAATAACATTGAGGCTTTTATAGGTAAATGGATGAGACTTGAAACCATACACATAAGTGAAATAAATCGAAATCACATGTGAAAATACCATACTGTCTCCCTAGTGTAAGAAACTGGAAGAATAAAGAAGATAAACAATCTTCCAAAAAATAGTCAAAGGGTAAGAAACTTCTCAAAATGGGGAAAGCACAGATAGGGAAAAGGAGAAAAGATTGAAGGGAAAAAACAAGGTTTACATGTTTGTATATACACTTAATACTAAGATGATTGTAGTGATAATTCTATTAGTTCATGGAACAAGTTAATGTTCATAGTACCAGATCAATTTTGCTTGTCCATATCTGGTAAATTTCATAACTCTTTGGAAGGTAGCTATGTAACATAGCAGCCATAATTATGTTCCTACCACCTTGTTTTGAAAGCCTGTGTGGTTACTGTTTAGGTTTCTTCTTATCGTTATTTATTTGTGTCTCTAGTTATGTGTTTTTCTTGTATTTTGTTTTGTTTTTCACTCTCATACAGAAAGGAAAGATGTACATGTACAGGTTTATACATGCCTAGGATTTCTCTTTAAAGAGTTTACAAGGAGCAATTTTATTACATATGATGGTATGAACAGCTACTTTGAAGAAAACAAGGCATTGTTGCAGTCATTGTTGATTTCCTAACATCTTGTTTTTAAGACCTATAATGCTTTTATTCTTTGTTTTAATTGGTTTTAGTCCATTTTCTGCTGCTCAGTTTCAATATGTGTGAAGATATGGGCAGCTCTTTTGAAGAGAACTAGAGACATGATGGTAACCATTGTTGATTTCCTATTGTCTGGTTTTGAAGGCCCGTAATGCTTTCATTCTTTTGCTTTTGTTGGGTTTATACTAATTTATTCTGTTTGAACTAATTTGTGTGAAGGTATGGAGAACTATTTCAAAGAAAAGAAGAGATATTATGATACCCACGATCAATTTACTGTTGTCTTGTTTTGAAGCCTTATGTTGCTTGCATTGTTCTGCTCTGATGTCCTATGTTCTGCTTTGTTTTGGATTTTTGGTTTTGTTTTATTTGCTTTAAAATAAAAACAAAGAATCCATGTGGATTGACAGGGATGAAACCCATGGGTAACCCCATCACCCCCATCCTGTGTCAAAATTCCTTCCCCAGAACCACTGCTATTCCCATTGGGCCCTGAGACCTGTGAAAGTCACATTGGACCTCTGACTCCTGACCTGTGCCAGTCAATGTCCCCATTGTGTCCTCCAAGCTGGAATGCACAGTTGGGTAATGACTACTTGCTTTGTGTTCTCCTTTTTGTTATTTCCTACCAAGCTCTAAGTCTAAGCTGGAATCATTCTAAACTCAGTGCTACTAGTTCCACTGATGGCCTCACCCAGTCTTAACCTATGGTAGTGTGAGGAAACAGCTGTGATTCCCTGGGTTTTTATAAGGGTCATAATATCTACAGTGACTGCACAGATTTTATGATTCTTACTTCAGGTACCCTTGAGGACCCCTGTGGAACTTTCATTATTTCAACTGTGTTCACCACATGTTTAATAGCACCAAAATGAGCCTGAGTGCACTTGCTTCTCTGGTACCTGATCTCTGTGTTTACTCAGTTCAGTGAGTTTAAGCACATGCATATCAATCACATCAAAAGCATGACCCCATAATATTGACCATTCTACCTGGGATAGCAATGACAGGAAGTTTAACCCTCAGTGCTTCAGCCCTAGGTATAGACCAACAGCAACGCACACAGTTAACACCTAGATAGTAGGAGATTTTTTTAAACATGTGAACCTCAGTAGACACTCTGCAAAACAAAATAGATCTGTTGGCTGAAGGTGTTCACCAAAATAACAGCATTTTAAATCTTGTGACAGCCCAATTAGGAGGCTCTTTCCTTTTCCTGGAGGAAGAATGCTCTTAATATGCCAAATCAGGGGTAGTAAGAGAAAACTCCTGTTAGGTGTGGGAGCAACTCAAACAAAGGGTTCAAATACCATGGAAGGCTGTTGCAGTGGGGAGCACTCAACTTTCTCCTCTCATGGATGGGAGCTCTGTATGGACTTTTAATGGCCTTTTCAATAGTCCTCCTATTAGGCACTTACCTGATCCACATCCTGAATCCCTTTCATTTTATAATGTTATTTTAAAGAGACTAAGACCAAAAGAAAATAGAACAAAGCAGCTAAGAACAGAACAATGTAAGCAACACAGCACTTCATAACAAAACAACTGTATATTAATAGTAGCTACCATAATTTTTCTTACTTTGAAATAGTTGAGCATAGCTTCATACACAATAATATCAAGCATAACAAAATAGTATAAAACCATTCAAGAGAATGAAAATATTACAGGGATTTCTAAACCAAATAACAAAAAATGAACAATGGCCACTACAATATCTCATTTCCCATAAAAAATTTGTTTATACTATCACACATTAAAATCCAATAAGACAGATTCCAAGATGGCCAATTGATAAGGTATCACGGTAGAGATCCTCTCTGAGAAAAACAGCTCAGATGCTAAAATGTAACACCGTGGAGAAGAACAGACAAAAGGAGAGGAATTCTCATGACCCCGGAAGAAAATGAGGAAAAAGAAAAAGAAAAAATCAAATGTGGATGGAGGGCTGGAGCTGGCCATGCTCCCATCACTGTACTGGGCACTTCTTAGAATTGGGTGTGTCAAGATCGAGCTGTGGTAACATCCCCACCAAGAGTGGGGATCAGTGAGCTCGAGACAGATGGTGGAAGGAGGTACTACAACAGGGAGTGGAAATGGTGAACCCAGATGCACTGACTTTGGTGAATCCTAGGGAATGGGTTCCCCAGAGAGAGATGATCAGCTAGATGACATATTGGATTTGGGCAGGAAAGTTTTGAATTAACAATTGAGGTGGCATCAGTTGGTGGCTCCTGGCCCAAAGGGGATTGGTGTTATGTGCTTGGGTTGGGCCATACCCCTGGTCCAATAGCCAGGGATGAGGCTGTCCCAAACTTGTGACATCCACAGGGCCACACTAACATTCTGAAGACACTAACATGATGAAGACACTCACTAGTTGACTGTGTTAAAGGGGAGGGGTGAGCCCACATCGTCCCTGCATGCAACTTACAGATCAACAGCAAACTGGAAAGAGCAGCTATTCCTTAGCCAGTACACTTCAGAAAAACTGTAAGCAATATGAAAATATCCTGAGACCTCCACCATTCACCGGTCTGAAAGAAACCAGAAACATGACAAGACAAAGAAACAATAAAAAGCCTCCAATTGCTGACACAGGGAAAATAAGCCCAGGAGAAGTAAATACAGAGGAGATCAAGGGAAACAAACATGCAATATCACACACTGCTCCTCAGAAATAATGAAATACTTCTGTGACCCAATCAATGAATTTAAATCTGAAATTCTAAATTTGGTGAAGCAAGATATAAAAAATATTAATAAAAAAATGCTGGGTACTCCTCAAGAGGGCACAAATGGAAGAATGGAGGGACCCAGAGAAAGGAGAGAAGCCTTTGATGAAGAATATAGACAAAATGTAGAATACATGAAACAGATCCAAAGAGAATAGCAGGAAATTTAAAACTCTATTAAAAGCTGGCAAAGCTTCTTGACAGAATCTAAAGACAGACTTTCAAAACTTGGAGATAGATTAGCAATGTATAATCAGAAAAAGAAGGATCTCTTAAAAATAAAGAGTAACCAGGAAGTAATGATACAAAGGCTAGAAGATGATAAGAGGATTTATAACTTAAGAATAAAAATTTTGAAGGAAGATTCAGGGACTAATACAAATGAAATAAAAAGCCTACTCATAGAAATAATTAAGGAAAACTTCCAAAGCATAGGAAATGAATGATGTTCAGATACAAGAGGCATACAGAATTCCAGCCAGCTACACCCAAAACAGATTTACACCCAGACATATAATAATCAGGTTCCCAGAAATCCATCACAAGAACAGAATATTAAAAGCAGTCTGAGAAAAGAAACCGATTACCTGTAAAGGAAAACTCATCAAAATCACAGCAGACTTCTTGATGCAAACTATCAAATCAAGAAGATCTTGGAGTGAAATATTCCAAACCCTGAAAGAAAATAACCTCCAACCCAGATTGATGTACCCTACAAAACTGTCTCTCAAAATTAATGGAGAGAAAAGATATTTCCATGACAAAGAATGACTGGGGGAGTTCATGGCCACCAAATCAACCCTGCAAAGAATACTGAAGGACATTCTAGAGGGGGAAAAGAGAATCACCAGGATTCCAGGAACAATGGCAAAAAGGCCTCAATGAAAGGGGCAGACAATGGAATGAAGGAGAAAAATAAACAACAATGCACAAAAATGCCATAGCAGAGATGAGGCAGAGATGATTGACTAACTTGCTGTTTTGTCTTAACTGATTTTATTCAAATCTGGTGTGCTTCATAGTATCAAATCTGAGAGTAGAGGCAACTACTCTGAAGATGACAATATTCAATAGAATACCCATTCTGGTTTGATTACTAACTGCCTTTGAAGCCCTATAATGCCTCCAATGTTTGGTTTTTATTAATACTGCTATGTACTGCTAATTTTAATAATGATATGGACAATTTTATTGAAAATAACAAGACATCATAGTAACTACTGTAGATCACCTAGTATTGTGGTTTTATATGTCCTTTTCATTTCATGTTTCTCTAGGAATTTGTATTGTTGACTTGTTTTGACTTGTTTTTCCCTCTAATAGTAAGAGGCTAGGTACACATGTAGACACTTATACATGGGTAGAAATTCTAAACAATTTATGAGAATTGATTATAGTTATTCTAAAAAAAGTGGGGAAAAGAAAGTAATCTAAAGGGTATAACTGCATGTATGTTTAAGTGTGTAGGACTGATAACCATATTACTACATTTTTGTTTGATAAATGAAAAGAACTGAATGCAGTTTCAGTGTTTAAATGTCCACTTTGTATGCTTTACTTTTGTAACTTGAACAAGTACTTCTAAGAGGAAAATATGTAATTATCAACTAGTGATTTCTTACTGTTTTTTGAAATTATGTATTATTTCTACCACTTTCTGTTTCATTTTTTTCTTTAAATAAAAAAGAATCCAATAATACACAACAAGATAGAACCTATGCTAATAGAAGAACAAAAGCAAGGAGGGACTTCAAAGCTGCTGATTTCTTCCTGTTTTTTTTGTTTTGTTCTTGAAATTTTGTAGTATTTCTACCCTCTTTCTGTTTCAAATTTTTTTCTTTAAATAAAAAAATGAAAACAAATGGACTGAAAAGGAGAAAAAAATGACTAACAAAATTAGTTGCTTATTCACTGAAGAAGAGCAACTAAGCTGGAAAAAAATGGAAAAAAATTGTGGCTTTATTTTCCTGTGTCATATCAGTGAAGAAAAATGTTGGGAGAATGAGTTGAGTCTCTAGGGTAAGAATAGCTGCAGAGCTGAGAAAAAATACTTAGCAGGAAATCACCTGGCAACTCAGCCTAAACCCATCTGCGCAAAAGTAGAAAGCAATGTTATGGTTGCATAAGAGTGTGATGCGCTTCACAGGCAGGTGGTCTGCTAGGAGACTGCAGGGGCAGCAATCAATCTTCCCATTTTCTGCATCTAGGCCGATGCACCCACCCCACAGCCATCCTAAAGAAGGACACACTGGACAGCACATCACTCATACATAGAATATCTGCAGTCTACATGGTGACTGGTGACTCGTTATTTATTAGTCACTCGGTGTATTGGGCTGAGTGTCTGTGTTCTCACATATATTACACATTGATGGCCTATGCAGTCCTGTAGTTATATGGAAACTGTTCATCTCTGAGGGTCCAGTAAAGGCTAAAGGAGGCCTTGAGTTTGTTAGTCTAATGCAAAATGATTTTCATCCTTTTAAGAAAGGATACAGGCTCTGGTGACCTCTCAGGGACAGGTGCTAGGGAAAGGCCATGGGAGTGGCTGACAATAAACCAGGGGCAGAGCCCTCACCACAGAAAGTTTACTGACCCATTCATCATGGACAGCTGCTTCTAGAACAGTGAGAAAACAAGTCTCTTGTTTTAGCCAGCCAACTAGGGGTGTTTGTTATGGCTACCTGAGCAGATTATATATAATTTACTTTATTCAAAGGAAAATAAATTCAGACTTTATTTTTTAATTTTTATTTTCATTGGTGCATATTTGCTGTAATTAATAGTTACTTTCCTCAAGGGCATTTCTACATGTGCATAACACAGCTATTATAACAGGAACTAGTTTAGCCAAGTGCAGTGAAATTCTGAACCTAGCAGAAAAAAACGGATGATAGGGGCATTATCTTCCCTGACATTCACATTTCAAAGAGATGGGTCCTAGGTCATAGAGAAGGACCTTATTTGTCCTAAAGGTGGCAAGATGCCTTTATCCTTCTTTAGCTTGGAAAAATACTCATATCACTATTTGAGATGGAGAAAGATTTTATAAGACTACTTAAAAAGAATTTAGCATAAGGAGAAAGTGTCACTCCTATGGGAAAAATTAAGCCCCTTGGCCTTAACGTTGCACATATCTTTACCATAGCTCTGTAACATATATTACACAGTAACTTGCAAACATGCTATGTGCAGAGTGTGTTTAACTAGTGTAGATTTATCAAGGTTTCTACATACCTATGCCTGTGCAATTAGTAGCAATTTTTGTTCATTGTCTCTGATCTGTATCTATTTTATTCACTTATTACATTCTTCATGTATGGTTGCATTTTCTTGCTGCCTTGTATCGCTGGTAATTTCTGTGTCAGTGATTGTCAAGTTCTGTCTCTTTCCATGATGGCTGGGAAACTCTGTGTTGTACAGCAATGCATGAGCTGTGTTCTAGGATGTTTTTAAATGTATTTAATAGAAATGATCTTTCAGAATCTTATGGGGGATGAGAGGAGCTGTCAGTAGTAGAAAAATGTTTCCACAGGATGCAGGCCTGGCTGCATGAAAGCCCTTCTAGTGCCTGCTGAAGGAGGTGGCTTACTGTCCTCCTCATTTCCATGCTGGGCTCAACCACTGATCTCTTCTCTCCTGTAGAGCTGGGCTGGTGAACCTTCATGCACTTGAGGTCAGATCCTTTTCCAGGCCACACAGTTGCCTCTGATGCTTGTTCTCATCTGCTCTCTGCTGCATCCTCAAATGAGTCCCACTGAAGTAGGGCAGGGTTCGCAATCTAGGCAACTCTCTCTTCTCTGAACCTTTGAACTGAAAGTACAAGCTACCTAAACTCTGACTCTTCTTCATGTCCTAAACTTCAGCAATTTCTAGGCTCAGAATTCCATCTTTCTCTTCCCTGTCTTCATCTTATTTTTCCTCTTTTACTTTCTTTTTTGATTTATATTGCATAATCTCTATTAACTGATACATAGATGAGAACCATGTCTTGAAAACACTGTCCTACATGATCTGCAACTGTTGTGGAAATATGATATCAAGTCAAATGGAAGACTCATTGCACCAAGGAATTGGAAGTTAACTGTTTATTACTGTATCAGACTGGCATGATAAAGTTCAAAACTCCAGCATCGACTGAGAGTGAAACAGAAACTTATACACATGTGATAAGCAAGAAGTATGAAAGCTGATAGCAGGTTATACTATAATTGGCTACTTGAATCGAGTCATATGATTTCATGCAGATTAGTCAGAGGGATCATTTGTAACAAGAGGGAAGAATCTAGGAAAAGAACTGGTCTTAGTGGGTGCTTGAAAGTAAGCATGTCCTTGACTAGTTTATCTTGGATGGGCAATTCTTGAAAATAGAATATGTTTGCAAGTGAGACAATAGTGCAGGCCCAGACCAATCTGGTCACAATGAGTCAGGTAGGATTATCTCTAAGTTACAGCAGTGTGATCATTCAAGGCCAACTGAGTCTAAAGAACTAACTATGTGTTGGGCTGGATGAGCACATCATATGTTAATAGAGCATTAAACCTGATTTTCACTTCTGTCACACCACCACATTACACCATCATGGTTCAACTATATTCTGTCCATTTGTATGGGATATTCTCTGTGTTGCAAATAATGTTTTACCCTGTTTGGCTTAGTTTCTATGACCACAGAAAGGCAGATTCAAACCATCTGCCTTGTCCTCTGTTGCATGTTTCTTCTACTCTGATGGACCACACAGGTAACATTCTGAGCTGTCCCATTTTTCTGAACTCAAAACCTAATCTAGCATCTCACATACTTATTTTTACCTTGGTGTTTTATTGTTCTTTTTAGCACTGTTGGTTTGTACCAGGTTTATATGGCACAATTCATATACTTTAAATTCTACCCTATTTTGGCCTTAAGAATTTCAGATGGTGCATAGTCAGTTGTAGAAAAATCAGGAGAGGATTAATTATTTCCTTTTATGAAAATGAAAACCTCATAGTTTGTGAGTTCTACCCTATTTTGGCCTTAAGAATTTCAGATGGTGCATAGTCAGTTGTAGAAAAATCAGGAGAGGATTAGTTATTTCCTTTTATGAAAATGAAAACCTCATAGTTTGTGAGTTCTTGTTGTGCATCCATGATCCATCATTCATGCATCCTCATGCCATTGCATCACTCTACATGTGTTAGAGGGAGCTAATGAAAATCAAAACCACATGGTTTGCTACCTTATTCATGATTTCCAAGCTGAGAGTGCATAGTGAATGCTGTCTTATTTCAAAGAAGAGTAATTGTCTCTGATCACTGTAGTCACAGGTGCTTCCAAACACCTCAGGTGCCCTCTTATATGTGCTTTTCCTTTTCTGTATAGATAACATCAGCTTGGAAAGTGTCAGCAAGTGGCTTTCACGTGGCTGGCAATGGAAAGTTGTTTTGACACCTTATTTGTGTCACCCCTTTTGCTGCCAACTGAGGGACACACTTTGTTCTTTGTGTTTGGTCCCCTCCTCAACAAACCTGATGTCAAGAGATCCAAGTACAAAAGTGACACCCAGTGAGTCTTGAACTAGACCTTCCAGGTCTTTACTTCTAGCTCTTTGAACTTGGAAGTCCTCCATGTGGTTCCACACACAAAACATTCACCTTTGCAGAATTTAATCAGGACCCCAGAATTGTTGAAATAGGAATGGATGTTGGTTTTTCTTCTTCCCCAAGTTTTCTTTGTGATTTTTTTCTTGATGTATTTGCAGTCTCTCCAAGTGTCATCTGTGTTAGAACTACACTGGTCTCTCACTCATTATGTCCCAAAGACTCACAGAGGGACTACTAGGCCATCACGGGGAGCCAGGTGCTGAAACGTTAGCTCGTGTTTCATCATGGAGTATTTCCTGCAAGAATTTATTATCATTCTTTTGTAGCATAATCTCTCTTGGAAGTAAATGGCATATGGTTTTATAATGTGTATTTGTTCCTTTTGGAAAATTGGTGTCAAAATGATACTTTCAAATTGCAAATTTGGTGTTGTTACTACAGCCTTAAAACTCTGCAAATAATCCGCAGCATTAAATTTAGGTTACTTGTTCCGGACTCATTTCCTCCTTCATCTTTGTCTAGTTGAAGTGAGATCAAGTATATATCCTTATGAAAGAGGGGTCCTTTGTAAACCATTTTCTATGAGCCTAGTCCTCTTGGAAAATTCAACCAACTTCTACCCATAAACCATACCCGACCTTACACTTCATCCAGATGTCTCACTGATCTTTTTCTTACAATATTAATCAAACTGTTTTTAAAAGTCTTTACCAATGCATTATGGGTCTACTACACAGTTTATACAAAGCTAGATAGAAGACAAAGAAAAATTCTGAATTTCTTAAGAAAAGGTATTTATGTAGTGCTCCCCATGAAACTACTCTTCCTGGGTAGATTAACTTCCATTGGCAAGAACAACCAGTAAACCTAAAATGACATCTCGAATTTGGGGTAAGATTTACATATGTCAACAGGCACTGATCAGGGTCACGTGCTTAATATCAGACCTTATCTTTGTGGTGTAGGGCTTATATGAGATGAGTAAGGATGAAATACAGAGGCAGGATGGTTGTCAGCTGGGTATTTGTTTATACAAATTTCACCATAGTAACCAGCTACGCATCACTGTGACCAGCCATTTCTTGGAGAAAGAAGCAACCAGGGATTGATCAGTATCTATAATATGTCAACTAAGTAACTGAAGTACAGCCATTGAGGTGGACATTTTCTGTTACATTAGATTTCATATTGTAGACTGAAGTATATTTTATCCAGAATAAGTTATTAAGTTTTCCAATGGAAAGTCATCAGGAAATTTAGAGACAAGGTTAAAAAATTATATAAATACACATGTCTGAAAAACTAGGGTAAGAAAAAACACCAATGCATAGAGTCTTTAACATATATAAAAATGCGAGAATCATGGAAAAACATTCAGATATTATTGGGTCTGATGCAAATTGCTGAAATGAATGACTAAGTGACACTGTATTCAGCAATGTAGATAGACGTAGTATGCGATTATACAGACAATCCTGGGGAAGATTTCAGATTTGACCTGAAACATGGAGAAATTTGATAACAAACTCACAACTTTGGTACCTTAGTGTCCTCTATGTACCAGGCAACAGAGGAGTTCTTAGCAGAATATTCCTCTATGTCACTACTGTATAATAGGTTGGTTTATATTAAATCTTCACCTAATAGATGAAGACCCTGTGACAAGGTATTACACAAACTTGCCCAGCTATTTGGGCTAGGGCTGGCTGTAGTTCCATAATATGTAAAGTAACTACTGCATTTCCCAACATGTCAAAATACACAAGCAAGTTAAGAAAAAGATATTAGCACAGAAGTATTTTACATGACAGTCTTCCTAGATACTTTTGAGAATGTAACAGGAAAATTGTTTTTTTGAGACCAATCTTTGCAGCAAAGTCAGCATAGTGAGACCAAGTGTCCAAACCAAAAACAAAACTCCAGAAAATCCAAAGTTGTAGCACTGGTAGATGAATGCCCAGAATGTAAATCCACATGGCCTGACAGTAACACAACCACAATCACAACACATAGGGTAATTAGTGATAGTTCATTCTTTCAAAACAGATTAAAGCTGATGGCATTGACATGACTCTAATCATAAATGCAAATATATCATGTTATACAGGTGGTATAATATTCCCCCAAAGTTTCATATGTTCAGAGATGAGGATTTTGATTGGACTATGGGGCACTTTACTGATCAGTGGGTTAGTTCTTTGAAGAGTTTCTAGGTGAACCTTCTGATAGAAGAACTGGCCTGTGGTAAGGTGATGGATGACTTGGAAAGGTGACTAGCAAGTTTATATCCTTAACCAGATTTCCTTCATTCCTTCTTGTTGTTCTCTTCCACTATTTTCCTCTTATCTTCCCATTTTTTCTTCCTTTCTTCATTCCTTCCTTTCTGCCTTCCTTTCCTCCTTCCCTCATTCTTTCATCCCTTGCTAATCCCTCTTCTTTATCTCTTTCTCTTTTTTCCCTGGGTTGCATAGGGTGAGAAACATCTCTTTTCTGAGATGCCTCCATTCTAATTAGGACTTGCAGCCACACATGTTGTATGGACTGTATACTCTAATATCTCAACGACAAACAACCTTCAAATTCCGTAAGTTCTGTTTGTTTATTCTTTCCCATGCACAGTAAAACAACTCATACAAATTGATCTGTGAAATACAAGTCAGGAGACATATGGGACCTAAGTGCAAGTATCTGTGTGTTAGTATTCATCACAGAGACCACATCATCTTCTTCAGCATAGCTCTCCAATGTCTCTCTGTGTGATCACCTAATACCACAGAACTCACATCCATGTGTAAAGGCAGAATCAAAAAAGCCACAAAGTGCTCCTTGCTAGAGGGTGCAAATAAGCTGAATCTGGATGAATGTAATAGCACAGATTTATAAAATCAGATCTCATTGGAAACAGAGGCCAAGATGTAGCTAGTAGGTCAGAAAATGTAGAAATGGGCAAAGACCAAAAATATTACAAGAACATGATCATGCAGTTGAATTTCTCATGAACTATGGGGACATGATGGAGACATATATGGGCAGAGGGAGAGAATAGATAGTTGTGCTCTTTACTTTCAGAGATATTTCAGTGGCATTTGCCACAACACATATGGCTCTTGAAGTTTCTGTGGTGAAGGACAGTGAGAGGATGAGAAAATAAAGAAGAGACAAAGCTGGGTTCACCTGGAGCACTTACTTTTCTTGCTGGAGGAAAAGAACTACTCAAGCTATATAGCATGTTTTTTACATACTCCAAAGAGTGATGTCAATTTGAACCCTGTTGTCTAACAACTCATGCTTGGATTGTTTTGGGGCTGAGTGTTTTTTCTGGGTTGAAGCAAATTCTTCTCTTGGCTTGCCATGGGTGCTGTTTTTTGGGGGGTGGCTGTGGCCCAGCCATGCAGCAGTCCTGCACATTGCTGAATTTCCAGCTTCAGTGGCTTCCTACAGACATTATTTGAAATTGGGACCACATGGTAGCTGTTCCACAAGCACTGCAATGTAATCAGGCCCCTGAAGTGTGCATTGTGTAGCTCTCCCATGTGGCATTTGGGAACATATTGACCACTCCAGTGCAGATTCTGTATGTATGAATCAAGTTCATTTTGACTCTCAATAGCTTATTTGTTTAATTTTTCATCAAACAAATTACATAATAACTTATACTATCCTTAGCAGATGTGTCCTATGGGCTTCAAAATGGATAACAGGGAAAATCCTTAACCAAGTTAGGCCTACAATTGTGGTAACTGATGCATCACGATGAATTTTTCCTGTCATTTGTATGTGTAAATATTGCATTGAGTCATTGTATTAATAACCACATGGTGATGTTTTGGACTTTAAAATTAGTACACGTTTGATGGGAAAGGTTGACTGCATGTCCAAACAGGCTAGCATCTGATTAAGCATTTGCTTTATGGGCTTCTTGGGTAATTACCAAAGTTTTGTAGTTTAAACCTTGGCACTGGACAATGTCATTTGATTTCTTAACAGAAAGTGTATTTTTATTATTTTGGAACTGAACATCAGGAAAGTATCACAGTGAGGAAGATTTGAAATTATGACAGCTGATTGTCTCTCACTAGCTGTGTCTCACTGTGGTTTTACATTTTTAACAACTTATAGTGCATATGACAAGATTTATTGGATTAAATTTCAAACATACCTTGAGTTTTTTGGTGCACATCCATAACACCAGCTCTCAGGAGGCTAAGGCAGGATGATTGCCATAAGTATGATGCCAGGCGGGCTACATAGTGAGTTTGAAGCTGGTCTGAACTACATAGTGAGATCCTTCCTAAAAGAAACAAAAATACAAAGAAAATTCACACATACTTTCTTCATATGTTATATTTTGAAACATGATAATTTCACCTAAAGAATTGAACACAGTGGTGGGCTCAGAGCTTGCAAGCACCCTTCTGTTTGACCTTCAGCAGCACTGGCACTGTCTTGTGTTTGGTGTAAGTTGTGCATTAAGCCTCTGTATGTCATGAAATTATCACACTGATACCTTGTGTGTGTTCCCCATAAAATTTTTGTAGTTATTTCAAACAATGAATGTAGTCATTTGCCTTGCAGATATTTTTTACTTAGTCAACCAAAATCCTAGTTTTCATTTTACTTAAATATTGAGTGTAGAAAATATTGTTCCTTCATGTTGTTAAAGTCATTTTCACTTATTAAAATTTATATTGGGCTATGCAGCATAAGTATTATTCAAATACATGTATTTTTTGTACGCATTTGGAATTAGATTTGCTTATGAGGCACTTGTTGTTTTAGTTCTCTGTGAATATTTTCTAATTGTTCTTGATAGGCAAGATTGTAACTTAAGCAACTGACATTTCTTTGCCTAAATAGTGCATTTGTTGATAATGCTTGGACTTGGTTAAAGACTTGTGTTCTTTGAATGCCGTGGTAGGCTCAGAGCTGTGCAAGCGCCCTCTTATTTGACCTTAAGTAGCACTGACACTGTCTTGTCTTTGTGAAATTTGTGTCATTAATCATCTGTAGGTCATGAAATTGTCACACTGATACCTTGCGCTTATTTCACATAAAATTTTTGAAATCATTTACACTTTGAAGCAATGAACATAATCATTTGTGTCACATATGCTTTTTACTTTTAGTCACCCAAAATCATAGTTTTCATTTTATTTAAAAAGTGACTGTAGGAAATATTTTCCCTTCATGTTGTTAAAGCCATTTTGACATTTAAATTTATGTTGGGCTATATAGCATAAGTATTTTTCAAATGCATATATTTTCTTGTACACATTTTGAAATGGATTTTCTTGTGATGCTACTGTAGTTTTAAATCCCTGTGAATATTCTTTAATGGCTCTTGTTGCAGGTTAAACAACGGTTATTTCTTTCCTTAAGAGGTGCATTTGCTGATAACATCTTTTATATGGTTAAAAAAAAGTGTGCTCTATGAATAAAATTTGTTATCGACAATCCTCTGTCTTCTATTTTTGTTAGTACATATTTTCAGTTCATAACGATTACATGTATTGTGGCATGTGGCTACACGCATATAACACATCCTAATTCTTCTGTTTCATTCCCCACTATACCCACTCCTTACTCCTTCTATAGATCATATTCTCATTTGCAAAAGATTTATCTCTGTTTTCTGTTCTTTTTCTTATCTTTTGCTCATAAAATTATTTGTACTGTGGTTTTTTCTCGCATGAGAAGAGCAACTTGGTTTTAAAATTTGTGTGTTTGATTTATTTCATTCAATATTATGCAACCAAGGTAAATCACTTTTCCTACAAATGATACACATTTATCTCTAGTTATGGTAGAGCAGCTACCCACTCTGTATAAATGCCACATTGTAGTTATCCATTCATCTCTTGAGTGTCATGTAGGTTACTTCCAAGTTTAGCCTTTGTGAGGTGTGGTGCTGTAAACCATGGGAATACAGGTATGATTAGCATAGCTGGCCCATTTGGAATTTCTAATTTTAGTGCTTTACTGAACGTCCATTCTGATTAAGTTAGGGGCGATATTAGTTTGAATACCCACAAAAAACTTAGCAGTGTCCCTTTTCCACACAACCCTGGTAGCACTTATTTTTGTTTCATTTCTTGTTCATGGTCATTCTTTCTGGAGCAAGAAGTTTCACTGTTGTTTTAGTTTATATTTTTCTACTAGCCAGGGAAGTGAAAAATGTTTTCATGTGTTTACTGGCCATGACATTTTCTTTTGAGAGGTTCTTGAGAGGATTGGGACTCCTGAGTATTTTGTGTAGAGGACGGTGGGCAGTATTTTGCCCTGCTTTGCTCCACTGTCTTCCATGTGTATTGGCGACAGAGAGACAGACACTACCAGTCAGGAGGCACAAGCACCTGCAGCTGTGCCTTGACAGGCAGGAATGGAAGACAGTTCAAAAGATCCCCTAGGGGGCCTATCTGCCTGTGCTCTGTGGAGCCCTAAGTGCCCTCAGTGCCAAAGGTGGTGGCCCCAAACAAAGGCACAGCTCTCTGCCCCAAGGGATCTCTCAGGGGCCCATAGGTGGCATGGAAGTTTCAGTGGGACTCCACCATTGGTTAGCGCCTAAACCTGAGGGCCAATCTGCACAGGCGCTGTGGGCATCAACGGCTGCATTGTGAGTGGAACATTGAGGGGTCTCTCGTGGCCAATGTTCTGTTAATCGAACTTTGCGCCTGCTGTAGCACTTGATGTGGGCTGGGAGCCCCAGGGCTTGGTGAGCAATGCAGGCCCCAGACGATGTCCAGGGAGGTGCCGAGGGAGAGGAGGGCAACATAGGTGTGCCAGGTGACGGTCCTGGATGGTCTGACCCAGCTGGAGGCATGTAAGGGGCACAAGTGGAAAGTATGGCTGCCTAGGAGCACCCCAAGCACCAGGGCATGGCACAAGGGCCATTGGCCAGTGGAGACACCTCAGCCTCCAATGGACATTCCACAGGAGAACTGCAGGAGTTGTATCCTTCCTGAGGGACGGGCTAGAGGAGGCCCTGTACCATGGTGTGGGGAGTGGGGTAAAGAGGAGCCCCACGGGGACAGGAGAGGAGGAAGAGACCAACCAGAGGCTGGAGGAAGCAGGCTGGTTTGGGCTCCAGCTCCCAAGAAGGACAGGGAGCCAAGGGGATCTTGCAGTGTGCCGTGGTGGCCCGAGGAAGAAGGCAGCCTCAGACATAGTCACCTTAACCAGGTGTCCACCAGCCAACTCTCAGTGCCTTTCCAACATGCCATTGATGCAAAATTAGCTTGCCCACACCTTTTCCTGATAGCTGAACTCCCGGTAAGGGGAGTTCACAGAGAGATCACCGTGAGTGGCAGACACCTGAATATGTTAGTAGTGGGTGGAGGTGGGCTGCGTGGGGGGCAGCAGGTGTCTGGGGCTGAGGCTGCATCCAGAGGACCAGCACAGACCCCCAGCTTCAGTCTACAGAGAGGTCATGCTTTTTGGAGCCTGCTGGTGCCTGACCAGGCTCGGGGTTGTTGACGCTCTATACTATATGCTGAAGATTAGATGGACAGGCAGGGGCACCTGAGCATGGGTTGTGTGATTCTGTTTGTCCTTTCCTTTAGCCTGATAGCTGCAAAAGATTCCAACCTTCTCAGGGTTTCTATCAGTTCCTTGATTGACCTGTTTCACCTGCTGTTTCCATTAAAGGATGTCTTTGAGAGATAGTTTCTGGAAAAGCCTCAGCTGCAAGAGAGCATTCAGTTTTCCTCATCTATCCTCTAGCCCTAAGCAGTCACTTTCCTACTTCAGTGATCACTCGGGGCTGCTGGCAATTGATTGGGAGGGCCCTGTTTTTAAATCTCTGGACCACCCTCCCCTGCATAAATGCTTGTTCTGCTGAAAATAAAATGAACTTCTATACAATGTATGAGTTTGTTTCCATCAATGGCTCTTCTAGTTCTACTTCCATTTGTTCTTAGGAGAGGAGGGATTCTGGAGTTTTAATAGACAATGTTATTGAAGACAATTTAGGGAAAGAATGACATGAAAAGCAATTAAATCTTGGCTTTCAACATTAACTATCCTTAGCATGTTTAAATACATTTGCACTGTGATGTGACAATTGAGTATTGAAATCATGTATAAAATGAATAGCAACTGCATAAATTCAATTTTTATTTACAAGTCTAAACAAGTCTAATATTATATTTGTCTCTTCAGCTTTTGCATGTGCATGAAATGGGACTCTCTCTAAAAATATTCCAAAATGTGTTTTCAATGGAGGAAAAATAATACAGTACAGTGTCATTATAGAACATCTAAACTCCTGTTTGGATGAGGATTCACACAGATTCCAGGATGTTGTTCCATTCCACATTGCTGGTTTAGCTAGTAGGTATTGCAGGTCACAGAAGTATTCATGTGCATAATGACTACATTCTGAAAGGGAGGTCATACATGCACATAGCACATGTTTTATGACTGCAGGTACTTTAGCCACATAGAGGAAGGAGCCTCCCACTGTTAGGTTTGACTCCCTCAACCTTAACTGAAATGGAGGGTGGGGGCAGTATTTTCCCTGCTGTCTACATTTCAAAGAGATGGCCTTGAAAAGACATTCCATGGACTTAAAGGGGTCAAGAGGCCTTTTCCCTTCTTTTAGCTTTCAGAAATGTTTAGATGTCTTTCAGAGTCAGAGGAAAAAATTACAAGCAACTTCATAATAAAATCAGAACATTGGTATGTTAGTGCTTGGAATGTACCAGGCAACAGAGAAATCCTTAGCAGAAATTTCCTCTATGTAACTACAATACAGTAGGTTGTTCTACATAAAATCTTTACCTACAGATGAAGATACTGTGGCAGGGTACTACACAAAGTTGCCCAGCTATTTGGGCTCGGGCTGATTGTAGTTCTCTAATAGGCAGAGTGACTACTGCAATTCCCAGCCTGTCAAAACCCACAGGTAAATTAAGAAACAAATGTCAGCACAGAAGCACTTCACATGACAGTCTTCCTAGATAGTTTTGAGAAAGTGACAGGAGAATTGTTTGTCTGAGGCAAATTTCGCAGT
Source organism: Hydrochoerus hydrochaeris (assembly GCA_004027455.1). Taxonomy (NCBI): domain Eukaryota; kingdom Metazoa; phylum Chordata; class Mammalia; order Rodentia; family Hydrochaeridae; genus Hydrochoerus; species Hydrochoerus hydrochaeris. The sequence goes on along the minus strand of PVLA01008776.1, from coordinate 39,710 downwards.
ATTGTGAGCACAATGAGACCCTGCATCAAAACCAAAACCAAAACCCCAGAAAAACCAAATTTTCACATCTGGTAGGATTAATGGCCTGAATGTAAATCCAAGCAGCATGATAGCAACCCCTTGACATAATCACAATCAAAAAACACAGGTAAATTAGTGGTTTGTTGTTTCTAGACAGATTAAAGCTGATGGCATTGATATAACACTTAAGTGTGAATACAACACTGTCATGTGAGAGAGGTGGCATAATATTCCCCAACGTATCATGTATTCAGAGAAGAGGATTTTGATTGGACTATGGGGCAATTTACTGACCATTGGGTGAGACTTTTGAAGAGTTTGTAGGTGAATGTACTGATAGGAGGAGGAGCCTGTGCTAAGGTGATGGGGACTTGGAAGGGTGACTTGTGAGTTTGTATTCTTATTCAAAGTTCTTTTCTTACTTTTTGTTGTCTTCTTCCTCTCCCTCCTCTTCCTTTTTTTCTTCCTCTACCTTCAAACTCTCCTTCAATGTTTAATTATTGTATCACTTGCTAAATCAGTCTTCTTTTTCTCTCTCATTTTTCCCTGGGTTCTACAGATTGACAATCCATCTCTTGTCTGCCATACCATCATTCTATTTATGCCTTATAACCACTCTTCATGCATGGATTGTACGCTAACATTCCAGCAAAAAAGATCCTTCAACTCCTATAAGTTTTGCCCATACACAGTAAGACAACTCATAAAAGTTGATCTATGAAGCACAAGTCAGGAGACATATGGCATCTAAGTGCAAGGATCTGTCTTTTACTACTCATCACAGAGACCACATCATTTTCTGCAGCATGGCTCTCCAATGTGTCTCCATGTGATCACATAACACCACAGAACTCCCATCCCCGTGTAAAGGCAAGAGCAAAAAAAGCCACCAAGTGCTCCATGCTAGAGGGTGAAAATAAACTGAATCTGGATGAATGTAATAGGGTAGATTTATAAAAGCAGATATCATTGGAAACAGAGAGCAAGACCTGTGTAGTGGGATAGAATATGGAGAAATGGGCATTGTCCAAGAAATACTACAGGAACATCATCATGGAGTTGAGTTTCTGATGAGATATTTGGGCAGGTTTTGCTTAGACTGACGGAGAGAATGACAGTTTTACTCTGTTATCACAGGTATTTCCATGGCATTTGCCATGACTTATAGGGCTCTTGTGGTTTCTGTGGTGAAGGACCATGTGAGGATGACAAAATAAAAAAGAGACAAAGTGGGGGTCAGGTGGAGACTTTACTGATGGGATAAAAAGAACTGATAGACCACTGCAGCAAATTTATTTTTGTTTGTTTCTTTTGTACTGCATTTTTTGCAGCAGGGATTGAACTTACAACCTCAAGTATGCCAGGCAGGCGTTCATGCCAATAAGCTAAATCCCCAGGCCCAGGGCTTGTTTTCTTTCTGGTCTGAAGCAACTTCTCCTCGCTTGCCATGAGCACTTTTTGTTTATAGGGTGGCTGTGCCACAGCCATGCTGCAGCCCTACACCTTACTCAATTTCCAGCTTCAGTGGCTCCAACAGAGATTATTTTACTTCAGACCTCACAGTAGCTATTCAACTAGCACTATAATGTGATCAGGGCCATTGAATTATACATTGTGTAGCTCGCCCATGTGGGGTTTGGGAACATGGTGACCCCTCCAGTCACAATTCCCTATGTATGGTACAAGTTAATTTGGACTCCAAATGGCTGACACTTTTAATTTTCATCAAATAAAGTACAAAATATCTTACAGTATCCATCGCAGATGTGTTCCATGGGTTTCCAAAATGATGGCAGGAAAATTCCGTAGCGAAGGAAGGCCTATGATTGTGCTAGCTTATGTATCACCGTGGTGTCTTCTGTCATTTTGTTTGTGTAGATTTTGCTTTAAGCCATCCTGTTAATAACCATATGATGTTGTTTAGGACTTAAAAATTAGTGCCCGTTTGATGGGAATAGTTGACTCCATGTGTGCACTGCTTATTGCCCTGTAGCATCTGATTTAACATTTCATTTAAGGACTTGTTAGATAAATACACAGAATGATTTTTTAGTTTAAACCTTGACATTGGCTGCTTTGAAATGATTTCTTCATGACACCATGTTTTTATTATTTTGGCATGGAACATCTGGAAACTATCACAGTGAGGAACTATATGAAATTATGATAGCAGATTGTATCATGCTACCAGCCTCTCAGCATTATTTTACGTTTTTAACAACATACGTTGCACATGATAAAATTTGTTGGATTAAATTTCTAATATATACTGAGCTCTGTGGTGCATGTCTACATTGCCAGCACTCAGGAGGCTAAGGAGGTACATGTCCATTAGTTTGAGGCCAGCCTGGGATACAGAGTGAGACCCTGTCTCGAAATAAGAAAGAAAGAAAGAAAGTTCAAACATACTTTCTTCATATGTTATCTTTTAAAAAATTATAATTTGAAATAAAGATGTGGGCATGCTGGTGGGCTCTGAGTTGTGTAATTCCACCTTCTTTGGGCATAAATTGCACTGACACTGTTTTGTTTTGGTGTAACTTGTGTCATTAATCATCTTTATGACAAAAAAAATGTCACCCTGAGTACTTACATGTTTCCAATAAAAATTTGAAGTAATTACACATCACAAACAATCAATTTAATCATTTGTGTTGTGCTAAAATTACCAAAAGGTGGGTCACCAGTAGTCAAATTTGAGAAGAATGGAAAGGTATGAGAATGGAAATGTACCAATTACAAGATGGAGAACTCACTGCTTCTAAGCCTCGAGTATCTGCTACTAGGTAAGAAAATAATACCAGAAAAATAACCATCCACATGCAACTCTGCCTTCAGCTCTCCAAATGTATCCGAATGCCAACACACCCACAGAGCCTCTGTACTGGGACTGTCCAGTGATTTTACCTTGAACCTTCTGTGATACCAAGTTGAAATTAATGAAAATTGTGATTTTGTTCTTGATCGCATTTCAGCTTCACAGATCCTCATGCACACAGCCAAGCAGGACTGGGCAGCAGTGTTCTAGCAGGACAGTAACACCCTCCTCTAAGGAAGCCTACTACAGCTGAGGAGACCTGGATCAACTCTGCCAGTCCAGTGAGGACACACAGGTGTTTCTGAAATAGGAAGAATGGATAAGAATTGGAGATGGAACAGGTGCACTATTACTTAGTAACCCTACATATTCACCTGTCTTTAAGTCTCCCTTCAAATCCTGTAAACATCAGGGCATCTACTGGATCCCTGCTTTGCAATGGCAACCCATGACTCATCACTCATTCCCCATTGAATGTATATCATTGCAGTACTAACCGCATGTGCACTGCTGGCGACCACTCCTGTCGCAGCATCTCAAGTGACTTTCTTATGGGAGAAATAGACAGCATAGGACAGGCCATGAGGTGTGTACCATAATTTCTAGGGAACACCCCTTAGTGAGTTCATGCCACATGCTAGACCCTGGACTAAGAATGCTGCATATGTTTGTGAGTTCACATTCTCCCTACATAAGCAGCTGGATTTTGCTTTCACCCTCTGAATACAAATAAGGGAGTGGTTTGGAGCCTTAGAGGATTAATCTGTCCAAGGGCAAATGAAAACAGCTAGAGCAAAATGTTCATGAATCATCCATTTATATCTCCTCTTCTTAAAAGTAAAACTTGTAAAAATAAAAGAAAAGCAAACATACCTACAAATGCCAGGCATGGTGGATCATGCATGTAATCCTAACACTTGAAAGGCTGGTAAAAGGATCATTGTGATTTCAAAGCCAACCTAAACCACACAGTTAGTTCAAGGCCATCTCCAATGGCAAGATCCTGTCTCAACATAAAAACAAAAGCAAACCTCAAGCAGAAAACAAAACAACATCAAAATGTTCTTCTCACCATCAATGCACAAAGAAGTCATCACATACATATCTGCTGATGTATCAGAAACCATATCTGCCAGCAGGTCAGGTCTTATTATCCTCTTATTTACTGAGAAATCTCCTGTACCTGGATTCCTCCATGGGTAAAGAATGAAGAAGAAATGCTCAACACTATTTTGCCATCCAGTCCTCACAAAATGACTCTGTGCCCATGTCAACCTTTACCATAGTGGGAACGTGAACTTAAAACTGAGCTATGTGTCATGACCTGGAAACTTGTGGCAATGACAACCAATGTTTCTGTCAATAACATGACATTAATCATGGCTTCTTGGTCACAAAATATTCTCTGCGAGTGCAATTCCGTGGGAAGAGATTAGCTGGGACTGTAGCTTGGACAGAGAAAGTGCTCAAACCAAGTTAATTGATTGTCAGCCATGAGAGGCTAGGAAGTTTCCATTTTCCTGAGCCTCGACAGCTAGCGAGGGCTGCAGGTCATCCAAGAACCCTAGAGCTTTGCTGGGGACCTACCCTTCCATGTACTCAATTCCCTATGCCCAAAAAAACCTTCAGCCGCAAGTACCAGGGGGACCATAGGACAGTGGTGATGAACCTATTGCATCCGTGCCTTAGCACACTGTTTCATGTCATTGAAGTATCTTAAAGCTTTGCAATCATGGCAAGGAAATTCCTTCTAGGGTTCCTTCCCCATGTAGCTCCACTCATCCACAGGGTCAGTGCTTTTCCCCAACTTCTGTCTAGAATGATCATGCCATCATAAAGGAGTTAGCAAAATGTCAGTGTGTGTGTGTGTGTGTGTGTGTGTGTGTGTTTCTGCAAGCTATTTGAGTGTGGCAGGGATGACACTTCCCTATAATATCTAGTATTTGTTTTACACTCAGTGATGGTGTCTGGGGAAGAGCCACTACATACCTCTAGGACTGGAGGTATTGATATGCTCTTTCACTCTGGAAGAAAATAGTGCCAGGAACTGAAATCAAAGCTGAATTTTATGGAACATAATTGGCCTTTTGAAAGGAGAAACAGCAGAGGGTTGTAACTCAGTGGTAGAACACTTGCCTAGTCCACATGATGCATGGATTGCAGTCCCAAAGTGGAAAGAATAAGTTAAAAATTGATAACAAGGCAATGAAGTAGTACCGACCTCAGTAATGACTGAGGTCGCAGTTCAGGCAGATAAGTGAAAAATACAATAAACTAACTATTATAGCCTTTATATAGTCTTGTCTGCTACATATGAGATAAGTCAACTAAGATGTCATCCTCCCACAGATACAGATGTGGGGAGGCCTTGTAATTTCTAGAGACTGTGGTTTTCTTATTTAAAAAAAAGAAACAGAAAGAGGGTAGGAATAATACAAAATTTCAAAATGAAAACAAAAATATAATCCAGTAAGAAATCACTAGTTGGTAATTATATATTTTCCTCTTAGAAGTAGTTGTTCAAGTTACAAAAGTAAAGCATACAAAGTACACATTTAAACAGTGAGACAGCAATCCATTTTTTCATCTATCCAACAAAAACTTAGTAAGATGGTTATCAATCCTACACACTTAAACATACATGAAGTTATATCCTTTAGAATACTTTCTTTTCTGCTCTTTTTGCAATAACTGTAATCAATTCTAGTAAACTCTTTAGAGGTTCTACACATGTATAAGTCTCTACATGTATACCTAACCTTTCTGTATTAGAGGGAAAAACAGATCAAAACAATTCAACAATACAAATTCCTAGAGAAACATGAAATGAAAGGACATATAAAACCACAATACTAGGTGATCTATGGTAGTTACTGTGATGTCTCTTGTTATTTTCAATAAATTTGTCTATATTGTCAGGCATAATACAATTTAACTTAGCAGTACATAGCACTATGAATAAAAACTAAACATTGGAGACATCATAAGACTTCAAAGTCAGTTGATAATCAAACCAGAATTTGTATCCCTTTGAATCTTGTCATCTTCAGAGTAGTTGCCTCTACTCTCAGATTTGATACTCTCAAGCATACCAGATTCAAATAAAATCAGTCAAGACAATACAGCTATGTAGGCATTCCTCTCTGCCACATCTCTGCTATGCTATTTTTCCATCGTTGTTTACTTTTCTCCTTCATTCTAGTGTCTGCCCCTTTCATTGAGGCCTTTCAGCCATTGTTCCTGGAACCCTGGTGATTTTCTTCTCTTTCTCTAGAATGTCTTTCAGTATTCTTTGTAGGGTTCTTTTGGTGATCATGAACTCACATAGTTCCACTTTGTCATGGAAATATCTTGTCTTCCATTAATTCTGAGAGACAGTTTTGCAGGGTACATCAATCTGGGTTGGAGGTTATTTTCTTGCAGGGCTTGGAATATTTCACTCCAAGGTCTTCTTGGTTTGATGGTTTGCATGGAGAAGTCTGCTGTGATTTTGATGAGTTTTCCTTGATAGGTAATCTGTTTCTTTTCTTTGACTGCTTTTAATATTCTGTTCTTGTGATGGATTCATGTGATCCTGACTATTGTATGTCTGGGTGCACATCTGTTTTGGTTGTAGCTGGCTGGAGTTCTGTATGCCTCATATACCTGAATATCACTTTCATTTCCTATGATTGGGAAGTTTTCCTTAATTATTTCTGTGAATATCCTTTTTATTTCGTTTGTATTTTTCCCTGCTTCTTTGTTCATATTTTTTATTCATAGGTTATAAATCCTCTTGTCATCTTCTAGCCTTTGTACTGTTACTTCCTGGTTCCTTGCTCTTTTTAAGAGATCCTTCTTTTCGTGATCATACATTGCAAATCTATCTTCAAGATTGGAAAGTCTGTCTTTAGTTACTGTTAAGAAGTTTGTCAGCTTTCAATGGAGTTTTTAATTTCTTGATATTTCTTTGGATTTGTTTCATGTATACTAGATTTTCTTTATATTCTTCATCAAAGTCTTCTCTCCTTTCTCTGGATTCCTCCATTCCTTCCATTTGTGCCTTCCTGAGGATTGCCCAGCATTTCTCTTATTAATCTTCTCATATCTTGCTTCACTTGAGTTAGAATTTCAGATTTAAATTCATTGATAAGGTCATGGAAGTATTTCTCTATTTCCAATGAGGCCATGTGTGATATTGCATGTTTGCTGCACTCAGTCTTCTCTGTATTTACCTCTCCTGGGCTTATTTTCCCTGGGTGGGTTGTTGGAGGCTTTTTGTTGTTTCTCTCTCTTGTCACGTTTCTGGTTTCTTTCAGACAGGTGAATGGTGGAGGTCTCAGGACCTTTTCAAATTGTTTACAGTTTTTTCTGATGCACACTGGCTAGGGAACTTCTGCCCTCTTCAGTTTGCTGTTAACATGTGAGGTGCACACAGGGGAAATGTGGACCAGTCCCTCCCCTCTAAGACAATCAACCAGTGAGTGTCTTCAACATGTTAGTGTGTGCCTTGCAGATGTCACAGGTTAGGGATAGCCACATCCCTGGCTATTGTGTCCTGACCAGGGGCATGGCCCACCCCAAGCAGATCCCAGCAATCCACTTTGGGCCAGGAGCCGCTGACTGATGCCACCTCAGTTATTGATTCAACCCTCTCCTCCCCAAATGCAATTTGTCATCTAGCTATTCATACTGCTCTTGGGAATCTAGTTCCCAGCACTCACCAAAGTCCATACAGCTCGATTCACCATTTCCACTCCCTGTTGAACCACCTCCTCCTGCCAAGGATCTCAAACTCACCAATCTCTGCTCTCAGTGGAGTTGCAATCTCAGCTAGATCGTGAGTCGCCTGACACTAAGATGCACCCAGTACAGCAACTGGAGCATGCTCAGCTCGTGCTCCATCCATGCTTCTACTTTTTAAAACTTTTTTCTTTTTCCTCAGTTTCTTCCTGGGTCATGAAAATTCCACTCCTATTGTCTGGTCTTCTCCATGGTGTCAGATCCTAGCATCTGAGTTATTTTTATCAGAGAGGCTCTCTATTGTGCTACCTATAAATCAGCCATCTTGGATCACCTCACAGACTGTGTTTTAAAAGAATGGATTTCAGGATCTTCAGAAAGCACTCACTCTAGTGAGCCTTCTTATCAGTGCTTTCAGAAAGTGAAATTAGAGGCTTACCCTCTGGCACTGGCTGGAGCAAAGAATAAGTTCTATATTAACTGCAATCAGAGAAACACTTTAAAGGATAGTTAGGATCATCTTGGGAAGGTGAGCTGAAACCCTTAGAAATAATCTTAGTTGTGAAGAATTGTATTACTCAAAGATGGAGTTGGATTAAGTCATTTGTGTTGAAAGTTTATACATTGTTGTAGGTCAAATTTAAATTCCATTTAAAAAAAGGCTGAGCAGATTCTGAGTAGAGTTGTATGAAAAGCATTATCTTTGTCAGTTGGATCTGTGGGTCCCTTGTCCCTAAAACCAGATTTTTACCATTTGTGCATTGTGTGCTATTGCTTTTGGTTTCCATAGGGAGGCAGTGTCTCTATAATAGTAGTGTCATTTCTGGGGTTAAGAACATGGTGGGTTTAAATCCAGTTTCTGCAGCCTAGTAGCCATGTGCTTCTGTAGAAGTTATTATTTATTCCTGGATATCATCTCCCCTCTAATAAAAAGAAAGGTTATATACACATCTAAGATTTTTTTGAGGGCAGAAAACAGAGCATTAATTCTGTGCACTGTCACTCTGGCTGTCTATATCAGGACTATGATTATCTCTCCAAAAGTGGGGCTTAATTAATATTGGAATTGGAATAACACTTATTGTTCAAACTTTAAATTCAAACTCACTAATGCAGTGAGATTTAACTGGTAGTAAGGAAAATAAATTCCTTGAAAAAGGTGGAGCAGAAAGGACAGAAGACAGAAGAACACCATAGTGGAGAGGTTTTTGCTGGTAGAGCAATCTCCTCACACCGTTCAAATGAAATCACAGCTACACAATTCAGCCACCATCATAAAATAGGAATAACCCTGAATCTGAAGCATCCTTTTCATTTAAGGGGTCCAAACATACAGTTTGTGTCAAAGGTTTATCCTCAGAATCTTCTGATGAGATCCCTCCCATTCTCTTGAGCCCTGCAATGGTCTGGAATAAGCTCAGGTTGATACTCAGGTCACAAATTAAGGATTGGAAAGAGACCTGCTTGTCTAAGTGCTTTTGCCTGAGGAAAGGCATAGAAGCTGCTGGGCTTGCAGAGAAGCCTAGGGCCTGACAGGAACCCTGTGCTATGTGTGTGTCCTCTGCTCCCATAGAGACCATCCAGCCACAAAGTCAAGTGCTGAGGATGGGATCACTGGACAGGTGGGAGGAATGAGGCTCTGTAGAACTGCCTTACTGAAACCAGTGGGACTGGCTGTATTTACAGGGAAGAGGGAATTAATATGTGAAAGGACAAAGAGGATAGAAGTGGCAGTTTGAATGTAATACAATGCTTCTTAAACCTAAATTTGAATTATGAACTTAACCTAAACTTACTTTACTTGAAATGAATACAGATGCTCCCTGTTTCATTTACCTAGTTTCCTCAACTTGGAACACGTTGCAAAAGATAGTACAGCATTACTATCAGGATATCAAATTTATACCCTCTTGGTAGACAACAGTTTACTAGCACATTGATTTCTCCTTTTCTTTAATTGCTTCACCCACCATCCCTTCCACCCACCTGTCTCCTGCTCCTTCCCACATGAAGCACTCTTGGAAATCACAATTTCTATCTCCCTTTCTATAAGTTTCTCTTTTGAAGAATTTGTATATATGAAATTGCATGACACATAAACTTTTGCAAAAAGTACTTTTGCTCACTCTGCACCACTTTGATGCAGCACAGTTTCAGTGTAGTAAAGTATTTATCAATCTGAGCACTGGATTGTATTGAATGGTGTGTATTAGCATGCTTGTGAGCCATTTGCCCATTGAAGAAGGTCAGAGTGCTTTTCAGCTTTTGGTTATGACTTGTTCCTGTGAGCTGAACTGCAGTTCATTTCAATGAATCAATATTCATGAGGGTCTTACCTTACACAAGAAGGGTTGTGCTACTTATTGGTTCCAAGGAAAGTCTCCAATAACTCTGTTTCATTCTGTCCATTAACCATGCTAATTACTACTTCATAAACTAAGTAAGTGCGAGAAGTCTTTGGAATGGGTATTTTGCTCTCCTGATTGTGTTACTGATTATTACCTCTAATACAACAAGCGCTATTATGCTATCAACTCTTTTGATGCATTTCGAGCTCTATTCAATAGCAAAAATGTTCCATGAAGTACAAATGATACGACTATGTTTTAATATATAAGCCAATATCCATTGAAACTGTAAATTAAACATCATTTCTATTAGAAGCATACTGCTCTCTCAAGGTCACAGAATCTGGGCTTGCACGACTTCAGAAAATTGGGCAGAAGCCATTTTCACCTCAAAAATCTCTCATTCTGCATGCACACAAATCCAGTGCCACATGAATACTCAAGGTCCACTGCCAGCTGGAGCAGTGACCAGACTTTATTCTCTCTTGACTATAGCAATGAAATTTCTGGATCACTGTCACCCTGAACCTGATCCAGCGTACCAAATTTTATAGGCTGCCACCATTTTGGAACTTCATAAAGGCACTGCTGTCATTCTGGCACATAGTTTGGCTGCCACCATAATGGAACATGGCACAACCAATGTCATTCTGAATATGGTGCTCTGTACCTTTATACTCAAAGCAAAGGCTTTCACTTTTGCAGTTTGGAGTCTGCAAAGGGTCAAGACTTGTTGCTTATTGTGGTGTCCACAAATCATCTTTTCTATTTTCTCATTTTTTCTCTGCAATCAAGAACTCCTGTGCACTATCTCTGTAGTCAATAGCTTTACTGGAGCATACTGTCTGGTCAAATGTACATTATATGTCATTCTGCTATGCTCTCTGCTCTTGATTCACAATATAAATCTGTCTAAAACCTAGCAGCAGCCATGTCACTGCCTCAACATTTGACTGCATTGAAATTTCTTCTGCAAGATCAGTTATTACACTGCCCTTAATCTCAGTTTCTGGAAAAGTCTCTGGATACAAGCAAAATTCAGACAAACGCTGTGACAAACTATAACACACATCATCTGGAGTCCAACAACAAAAATAATAATAAAGTCCTTTTTCCAACAGAAACGTCTTGATTCTGATTTTTCATAACAGGATTTCTGTCATTATTCTGGTCTTCTGATCTCCGACTAGAATTTAACTTACACAACAACCTAAGGTGTCCCAGTGTTACTCTTTCAAGAAACAACCCAAACCTTTCCAAATTCTTCCCAAAAGACATTGCTAAAGGCATTTGAACTACATGAGCAGCCACAACCACACTACTCTAGTACAAAATTTTGTCTCAGCAGGGATTGCAAGGAAAAAAAATACATGTTGGACACAGAATTTATAGAATATTTATAATGGACATGCAAGGAGTCAAATAAAAAGAAAGTGCAGGAAATCAGTTGACAACATTGAAGATTTAGAAAATTCAGCCAAGGCCCTGGATCCCATAGCAATAATTTGCATGAGTTCAGCTCACAAACCTAGAGTTCCTAACAGTGCTTCCCATGAGTCCAACTGGAAGCTTAGAGCACACAACAATCACTTATGCAAGTCTATTTCATAAATTTGTGCTGAGACAGCCAAAAGTCTGTGGCGGAAGCCTCAAAGTGTGTGCCAGCAGGATGAAAGACTTGTGACTGTAGGATGAAGGATCTGCACTGGATCCTGGAAGCAGTACTCAAAGTAATGACCAAGGTTCCCATGAGAATACCATAACCTTACTCAGGGACATTGATTTCCCAAGCTCCTCTGTTGAGTAGAACAGCCAAGTTCATATCAGAAAGGCAGCATGACAAGCTTCTAGTGGAGATTAAACAGCATATTATTTTTCCCTCTGGAAGCAGGAAGTGATACCCAAAGTAAGGAGCAGAGGTCCCCAAATGGAACCACAGCCATTCTCACCAAAAATCAAGATCCCAAGCTCTTCTGAAGATGAGAACAGAGAAGTACATATCAGGACCGAAGCTGAACAAAATCCTCCAGGAGAACCAACAGCAACAGGAGAACTCATGGCAACCAGAGAACTAACAGCACCAAACAACAACAACCACTCTTCCTCCCGAGGTCTCCTTTGCATGCTGGCAACAATCCTCAGGTGGACTATCTGCATGCAGCCCTATGCTGATTCATTTCTACTGGTGTTTAAATTGATCATCATTTTTCAGTTTACCACATTTCACCTACTCCATATTTGATCTATCAGACCCAGAAAATCAACAGATGTTAAATTCAGTCTTCATAACCCAATTTGCTGTAGACATTTGGAGAAAGACTCAGAAAATTGCTGGGTTTGGAAGCATGAATGCCTCTCAGCTGCTCCAGATGGCCCAAAAGGTTTTTATAAACAGAGACAAGAAAAGAAACAATGCAGATGACATCAGACTGCTTTTTTGGGCTGCAATCTTGGGAAAGAACTCAACAAAGGGTACCAGAAAGGTCATTCATGTCACTGAGGTCAGGGCAAAAACCAAAAGGCAAAGAGACATCAATTCAAGACCAGTGGTAATCCCTATCATTTGTCCCCAAAACAATGTGCCTGACTCAAGCAACTGAGGCACAGGGAAGACAAATATCTACACTGTAGAAAATATCAACTGGTTTTGAGTCATTAAATTTATCACCAATTGAATCTCTGTCCTTGATATTCAAAGACAAGGGGTATGACCAATCTGAAGGCATTATTTTGGGTAATTAGGAGTCCAGAGTCACAGTCAAAATTGGGAGAAAAAGCTATTCTATTCATGTAGATAGTATAGCTAAACATTTTATTGGTACTCAAATCATTGTGGCTCTGATCTCAAGGAAAATGCAGGTAGTTGGGGCCACAGGAGTGCCTTCTTAAGATAGAATTTTGCTTAAGTAAGACCTGTGAAATTGGATAGCATCTCACCAAATACCAGTCCTTATACATGCCTGAAGGCTGTACCCCTTCTGGGATGCATTCTTTTTCCTAGATTGACAACCACCATAACATTCAGTCAGACATAACAGCCTTTCTTTCTTTCCAACCTGAGGCTACAGACATGATATTGACTTTAACTTTCTATATGAATAACAGCAGCAGTTATATCAAACTAAACATATGGCAGAAAAAGATGTAGAAATTTAAAAACTTAAATCCTAGGTGTATGATTGATGATTGACCTCTGGACCTTGCTCCAAACCATGCCCCCATCACTATTGTCTTCAGGCCTACTGCCACTCTGATTGCCATAAAACAGTATCTTGTGTCTAGGGAAGGCCCTCTCTGCATCCAGGCCTTAACTGCCCACCTGAAACAATTTGGACCTTAATCATTTGTCAATCACTCAGGAATATCCCATTAATTCTGTCATGGTTCATGTCAACGGCCCCCAGTCCTCCTGAATTTACATTGTGCATTTGTGATTGGTTCACTATCTAGGGCTTGTGTTGTTGATGTCAGAGCTACACCCCTCTGGGGGTGGAGCCTGCATACAAAGTAATGGCTGAAAGAAGGCATGTCTCTCTCTCTTGCAGGTTTCCACCTTGCTGTTTGCAGCTGCCATGAACTGTGGCCCTGCCATGACACCTTGCTTTGGAGCCAACTGAGTATGGACTGAAACCTCCCAAAATTGTAAGAAATAAGCCTTTCCTTTCCCAACTTTGGACATCAGGTATTTTGTTTCAGCAATGAGTGAAAGGTAACTAAGATACTTACCCATAAAAAATCCAGGTGAGACTGTCAATCAGTGCAAGATCTCCATTCAGTTAATGCAGCCACAGTGATTTTACATGCAACAGTGACAAATATATATATGCTCCTTGGCCTGCTTTTTCCTTATGTCACATGGTTCACCTTGCTAGATCTAAAATGAGGTTTTCTCCTGAGAATGGTCTCTCTCAGTCAACAAATTTTCATCCTTGAAAGGGAAGACATGACACAGAATGAAAGGGGAAACACATGAGACTCACTTGCCTCAAGGCTGAAATATTTCTCCTGCATTTTTTGTGGAAACTATGGCTGCTGATTTGGCCACAATCCCACAAAGACTACTGAAGTGATCACTCCTGCACTATGTTGATGACTTACTGCTTAGTGGTCCCACTAGATAGGACTGTTCTGGGGAAGCCATGCTCTCCTCCATCACTCATGTGATACTGGATAGAAGACTTCCTGGAAAAAGTCTCTAATCTGTAAATGAAAAGTTCAAATATTTAGGTTTTCACTTAGAAAATATACTGGAAATCTTAAGCCTACATATTAAAAGAAGTCTCCTGTTCCATTCCATGGCCTGGCTGTAAAAAGGAACTTAGAGAATTCATTGGAGCAGACAGATTCTGCCAAATCTAGACACACCTGGGACTGTGGACTAGACCACGCCCTTTCATGATGTGTTCAAGACACCTACAATAGACAGAGAAAAATCAGTTGGACTTTGGAAGAAAGTGAAGAACTCAAACAAATGAAAAATGCCTTAGCATCAGCTCCTGTCCTATGACATCCAGGTGGGCCCTGTCCATTTAATCTGTTTCTTGAAGAAAATCACATATAACCTCAAGAGTCTTAACCCAAAGTGTGGGATATTGGGAGAGCCCTGTCAATTATCTCTCTAAGACACTGGACTCACTGTCAAAAGGTTGCCTCCCCTAATTAAAAGTACTCTTTTCCCCTGACCTCTTGATTAAGGAAGCACACATATTTGTTTTGGGACAATGCTTGGCTGCCCAAGTGTCTCACACTGTTCTTGGACCCCTCAACAGTCAGGGAAACCACTGGCTCTCAAACAGCCACATCACACCGTACCAAGCACTGCCTGTCCCTGCCTTACTTTTCAGCCAGTTAAAACACTAAACCCAGCCACTTACCTGCCTGCAGAGCTTGGACAAACAGACCATGACTGCCTTACACTGACAAATGGATTCTTTGCTAGCAGACCGGATCTCAAGATGGAGCCTTTAACAGATGCTGCATACACACAGTTCACGGATGCAAGTAGCTCTGTTTAAAATGTATCACTGGGGCAGGCTGTGCTATTGTCACCATCAAAGAAGTGATTCCAGCAAGGCCCCTTCTAAAACAGATAAGCTCAAAGATCCAGGCTCTGAGCATTGATACAGATCTCAATGGGGAGAAGCATAACAAAATATGTACCTATACAGCTTCCTTGTATTCCTTCAATATAGCGCAATTCCTGGAGATGCAGTGCAAGGAACATAGCCTTTGACAGCCAAAGGAAAACAAATTAAAAACAAGAAAAACAAGGATGAAATTACACAGGGTTTGGTTGCTGTACGGACATGCAGAAATCAAGATGACATACCTCGTAGGAAAAATCAAAAAAGTAACAGACACCATATCCATTGGATATGAAAAGGCACACAAAGCTGCTTATATAACAGCTGAAGGCTCTAATTGTGGAGAGAATAAATTGGTCAAAACTTAGAAATCCTATATGAAATACCACCAAAGATTGTTCTCAGTTTACACTGAAGTCCCCATTATTATACTGTAGAAAACATACAATGGGCACATTAGAAAGGAGCAAATGTAGACCCAACTGGCATCTGGGCCATATCAGATGATTAAATGATCATTCCAAAGAGTAAGCCTGCACCTGGGTAAAATGTCACCTTACCATCACCTGCAGAATAATAGTGCTATGGCTCAGCTTCTGGGTACCCATTAAAATTTCCCAAAATTGACATCACTTTGTGAGAATTTTTACAAAGACTGAGACCTCAACAGGCCTACAAACACCACCTGGAATCCAACATACATCAAACTTTCTCTCAAATACATAAGAGCATTCCAGAGAGATCACCCATCTCTGCAGGAACACCTATACACACACTACCCAGCTGAGATGGTCTGGGTTAAACACAGGAGAAAGGACACCCTGTCCTCAGTTGGAAAAGGCTCCTATTTGATTATTTTGACTATTCCCACCATAGTAAAGATGACAGAGATCCAGGTCTGTATTCCTCAGTCCAGGATCAACCCAGCTCATTCCACCGATTGTCAGAAATCCTACCCTGATGAGTAAAGCCCCCTGAAGACCCTATTAAAGAGACAATGCCCTCAAAGCTTTGCTCTTACCACTCCAGAAGCTGTCAAGTCCACACATGGCTGAAGATTAAATGGACATCACACACCACAGTAGTTACCTAATGTGTCTCATGTTCTGTTACCAAGTGTGCATATTAATCTTCCATCTTTTCTTTATCTTGGTGCTTGTGATGGGCCTCTGAGCTGTATCACTGGAGGCCTAGAAAATTCCTCACAGAGTAACACACATTCTGTTTTATAGTGATGTAACCATTGGACTGTTTACCTTGATCAATTTTGTCTAGTTTTCATTTCAGTGTTTAGTTACTTTGCCTGACTCCTAGTTCCTCATCTTCTGTGAGATTCTCTGTTCACTTTAACTCTGGGTCATTATTCAGACAAATTGGGAATCTCATGAAAAATGTGCCTTTGTTTTTGCCTATATAAATAAAATCTTTGCGTCTCTTATCTTTAACTGACTAAATCAAAATTAAGAGGAGTCTCTTATGAATAATATGCCTAAATATCCTAGGAACATATGACAATTCTGACATTGGGAATTCTGACTTCAAATTTATGGTTTAAACCTCATCATAATCTTAATCATGCAAAATGTGATCCCTCTCAGCCTATTATTTTCCTTTATTTTGATGCATGCCCAGTTCAGGTGAACACCCCAAATTGTCACTGTTGCTCTGGATGTGGATAATTAAATTGAGAACAAGAATATAATTATACTAGTGTCTGTTCACAATGGTGAAAAAAACCAAATGTTTCTTTAACTCCCTGTATCATCTATATTTTTTGTTTTAGACTGGTGTGGATCTAAAACCAGCCTGTTAACTTAGCTAATCTGCTCTCCACACCAATGTGGTTTTGGGGAACTTGTAACACATGGAAATACACTATTTCACATCTTTCCTATTGAGACTGGTCAGGAAGTCACTGGGTAAGATTCGAGGTGGGGTCCAGTAACCTTAAGTAGCTTGGGAGCCTCCAGGCTCTGAGTGATACAAGGTAAAGCCTACACAGTAAAATCTACCTAGACTTGCAGACTTAATGCCTTGCTTGGAACTTGGTAGGGCCCCAAACAACATCCCCAAACAGCTGGGGACCTTTGCTACATTACTTGGGTTTTGGTAGTTCCCTGTCCAGAAAACCCATGTAGCACAGGAGCCTCCTGCACTGAGTGATACAAACTGGTAGCCTACACAGAGAACTCCACATAGCTGTGTAGCCTTGGTACCTCACTGAGAACCTGGTCAGGCCACACTCATCATTTCCCAACAGCCAAGGACCTTGACTGTATGGCTCAGGTCCTTGATGGGCCCTGATGACTGACTCCCAGTAGCTGAGGAGTTTCACTGAGCTGTGTGGTGCCAGCTGAAGGCCTGCACAGTGAACTCCTCCTAGCCATGCAGCCTTGTTATGTGATACAGAACCTGGTAGGGCTCCACTAGCAACACCAAGCATCTGGGGAGCTGTAGTATTCTGAGTGTTGTGAGAAGAAGGCCAACACAGTGCATTCCATCTAGCCATTCAGCCTTGGTATGCAAATTGAACCCTGGTAGGACTCTGCCCAGCAACCTAAGCACATACAGAGCTTCAGCATGCCATGTGGGGTGTGCTCAAGGTCCAGCCATCATACTCCCACCATTTGGGGACCTTTTCAGTGCCACTAGTAACACAGTAAGTCCTTCCTAATGACTTTTACACAACTGGGCAAACTCTGAAATATGGACACAGTCCTCAACCCGGAAACAACTGAAAATTGGCATTTGTCTGCCAAGTTTGAGAATAGAGGAAAATGACAAATTGAATAATAAAACCCAATGTAAAACATCTGGGCTACCAAAAACAAGCCTAGAGGCATAGACTTAGAAGGCAGTGCAAGCCATAAATGTGAAACTTCCAGAATGGTAGCAACTGAAGTAAAGAAACAACTCTATGAATCTTTAATGGAACTCAGATCTGAAACAATCTCCTAGCTTAAAAAAGAAATGATAAATATAATGAAAGAAAAGCTGAACATATCTAAAGAAGACATGGTCATAATACAGAGGAGCACATCAAATAAATGGAAAACTTGAATGACCAAAATAGCAAAGATTAGAATGCATTAAAGATACAGAGGAAATCAAAATACTTTAGAAAGCTGGCAAAACTTCATCAGTGAATGTGAAGATACACTTTCATACCTCAAAGATAAGATTTTAGCTAGGGAAAAGGAAAGGAAAAATCTTTTAAAATAACAAGAAGTCAGGAAGTAACAATTCAACAGTTGCAAGATCATGGAAACCAAAACAAAATCAGATTGATAGAAGAAAACAAAAAAGATGGTGGCAACACAAATGATATCAAAAGACTATTTAGAGAAATGATAACCAAAAACTTGCCAAAAATGGAAAGGAAACTTACATATATAGACAGGTGAAATATATAGAACTCAAATTAATCATTACCAAAATAACTCTACATACAGACATATAATAATCAGTATCATGGAAATTCAACAAATGAACAGAATATTAGAACCTGTTAGAGAAAAGAAACTAATCACCTATAAAACAAAACTCATAAAAACAACCACAGAATTCTTAACACAAACAATCAAGTTAAGAAGAACATGTGGTAAAGTATTTCAAATCCTATAGGAAAATGACTTCCATTCAAGATGGATGTACCCTGAAAAACTATCCTTCAAAACCAATAGAGAACCAAGGTAATTCTATGATAAAGAACACCTGAAGAACCACATGATCATCAAAATAGCCCTGCAAAGAATATTGAAGGCATTCCAGATAGATATAAAAATAACTACGATTCAACAACTCCAATACAAAAAAATAGGTAAGCAAGACAAACTATTAAAGAGAGGGAAAAGTTAAAGAACCAACAATAAAAGAAAATGTGACAGAATAAGCTAAAATATGTCAGTTACAACTACTGATATAAACGACCTCTTTGCACCAATTAAAAGAAACAGACTGTTAGAATGGATCAAGAAACAATGATACCATATGCTGTATACAAGAAAACCATTTAACCATAAAGAAAATTTATACAGTGAAAGTTAAAGGATGGAAAATAATGCTTCATGCAATAAGAAACCACCAACAACAGTGGGAGTAGCTATTCTGTTTGCAGACAACATAAACATCAAACCAAGAATTATCCAAAGAGATAAAGAAGATGACTACATACTACTCAGAGAAAATCTTCAAGAGAAAGAGATAAAAGACTTAAATACATATGCACCAAATCTGGGAGCACACAGCTATATACAATAACTTTTAATGGAAATGAAAAATCAAATATGCAATAACACAGTTTTAATGGGAGACCTTATAACCCCACTAACACAAGAGTCAGATCAACTAGGCAGAAAATTGGCATGGAAAAAATAGAACTGAATCAACCTTCTGAACAAATGGACTTAGTAGACATGTAGAGAGTTTTCCAACCAACAGCATCAGAATATACTTTCTTCTCAGCTTCAAATGGGACATTTTCTAAAATAGACCATATACTAGCAAATAGAACATGCCTAGGTAAGTACAAAAGAATTGAAATTATGCTATCATGTTACATGATAATTCTGCCATGAAACTGGAAATTAATTAGAAAAGAAACTGCAAAAAAGTCCTTAAACATGTTGGAGACCACTACAAAGTGGCTCTTAGTGGGATTTTAAATTAACTAATGGGTTTTCTATGTTTATCTGTGAGTCTTTCCTAGGCCTAGGCCCCTTGACTTGTGATAGAAAGTGATTCATAGTAAGTGAAACTATGAATCACTGGTCCTGGCTGACACATTTAGAGGCCTGAGATGCCAGAGAGATTTCAAAAGGCAAAATAAGGCCACAGCTGAGGACACCTTGGCTCCAATACCAATTAAGAAAATAGAGAGTGCAGCTTCAGTCATCTCACTCCTGCAGACTCACTCTTACCATAAATGTCATCATGGAGAAAAGAAGATTCTCCTAAATTGTCATAATTTACTACTTGGAGAAGACTCTGAAGTGACTCCCTTTGAAGCACTTCCTGTCCTTTCCTTGGTATCTCTTCCCTTTGTTTGGGGATATAGAAAATATAGGTGGCCCAGAGAAGCTCAGCGTCTTACCCTCATCTTAGTCATAGAGTCAAGGACACTGCTAGAGTGTTATGATCCTCCTGGAGGCCTAAAATCATGCCACTCATCTCATTTATTGAAGCCTTTGACACAGACTCATTTGAGTGACTGGGAATATAGACCAGAGACCACTATAAACACATGGAAATAAATAATCCAATCCTGAAAATTCAGTGCGTCACAGGGAAAATTAAAGAAGAAAGGAAACAATATTTACAAACAAATGAAGATACAAACACTGCTTAACAGAAACTGCAGTATGCAATGAAAACATCCGCAGAGGAAAATTTCTTGTAGGAATTCTACATCAATAAAACAGAATAAAAACAAATAAACAACTAATGCTACACCCAAACATTGAGAAAAAGAAGAAACACTCAAGCCTAAAGACTAAACAAGGGAAAATCTATAAAAATCATAGTAGAAATTAGTGTAACAAAGACTAAGAAAACAGTACAAGGAATTTTTCTGTCAGAGTTGCTTCTTTGAAAGAATAAATAAATTGATAAATTAGTAGCCAACCTTATTCAAAAAAGGAAAGAAACTATCTCAGATTTGTGCAATAAGGAATAAAAAGGGAAAAATCATTACAGATCCTGTTGAAACACAGAAAATCATCAATACCTACTTTGAAAATCCTTACTCCCATAGGTTCATTAACACAGAAAAAAGGTCAGATTCCTAGAAACTTATGAATTACCAAAGCTGAATCAAGAAGATATAAATCTGCTGTGTATCCCAATTTCAATTACTGTACTTGAAAATATAGTTACACCCTTACCAACAGAGAAAACCACAGGTCCTGATGGATTCACAACTGATTTCTACAAGAAATTTATGGAAGAATTAATGCCAACACTCCTCAAACTCTTAAATCGAATTCAAAGGGAAACTATTCCCTTAACTTGTTCTTGGAAGCAAGTACTACCCTAATAGCTCAACCAGAGAGAGACCCAACCAAAAACGAGAATGATAGGCCAGTCTCCCTAATGAGCATAGATGTAAATTGTCAATAAAATACTGGCAAACACAATGCAACAAATCATCAAGAAGATTAAACACACATCCAAGTGGAATTCATTCTAGGAATGCAGGGATAATTGAACATACACAAATCAACAAATGTAATACACCATTTCAATAGAGGGAAATATTAAAATCCCATGATCATTTCAATAGATGCAGAAAATTTTTTGATAAAGTCCAACATGCACTCCTGTTAAGAACCCTATGGAAAATTGGAACAGATGCTCTTAACTCAATCTGATAAAACCATCTATGGGAAACTAAGAGTCAGCATCCTACTAAATGGTCAAAAACTGAAAGCTTTAACTCTAAAATCAGAAATAAGACAAGGTTGTCCACTATCACCACTACTGTTGAAAATAGTGCTAGAAATAGTAGTCAGAGCGATTACACCAGAGAGAAAAATAAAAGGAATAACAATAGGGAATGAAGATGTTAAATTACCATTTTTTGCGAATGTCATGATACTTTACATAGAACACCCCCCAAAAAATCCATTGAAAGACTTCTAGATGCATTAAAGAAATTTAGTCCTGTAGCTGAATACAAAATCAATATTCAGAAATAATAACGTTCCTCTACACACTGTCCCTCAGACACAGGACTTCTATCTAGAATATATAAACAATTTAAAGAACCTAAGATTCTTGAAATTCAAAGATGCAACTCAAATATGGACATCTGAGATGAATGCATACTTCTGCAATGAAGAAATACAAATGGCAAATAAGTACATGATAAAATGTTCAGCTTTATTTTTCATTTGAGAAATGCAAATTAAAACAACACTGAGATTTCATCTCACTCCAGAAAGAATGGCCAGGATCAAGAAAATCACCAATAAAAATGCTGCAGAAGCTGTGGAGAAAAAGGAATTTCTTTGAACTGTTGGTGGGAGTATAGACTGGTGCAATCACTGTGGAAATCAGACTGGTGATTCCTCAAAAAGCTGGGATTGGAAGTCTCATTTAAATCAGCTATTCCACTTCTGGGGATATTTCAGGAAGGACTGAAAACATCACACCAGAGTGATGTATACACAGGTGTTTATTTCAGCACACTTTACAGTAGCTAAGACTTGGAAACAATGGAAATGCCCATTAACCAAGAAATGGATAAAAACCATGGTCATTTTATACAATTGAGTATAAAAGCTATAAATAAGGTTCACATCGAGGCTTTATATATGCATGTGTATATATATATATATATATATATATATATATATATATGTAAGTGGATGTGACTTGAGACCATACAGTTAAGTGAAGTAAATGAAACTCACATGTGTAAATACCATAATGTCTCCCTAGTATAAGAAACTGGAAGAGTAAATAAGATATAATATCATCAATAAATATTGAGAAAAGATAAGAAACTGCTCAGAGGGGGACAAATTCAGATAGGGAAAAGGAGAAAAGAAGGAATGGAAAAGAAAAAAGATGTAAATTTGTATACACACATTTAAGATAACTGAGTTGGTTGTACTACTAATTCTATTAGTTGTTGGGAAAAAAAAAACAGTTAACATTCATAGGATTAGAGCAATTTTGTTTGTCCAAACCTGGTAATCTGTATAACTGCTTTGAGGATAACTCTGCAAAATAACAACCCTTGTTATGTTCCTATCACTTTTTTAAACCTAGGATTGAACTCATGAATTCATGTTTGCAGGTCACGCATTTACAGCACTGAGCTAAACTCCCAGCCCTATCACCTTGTTTTGAAAGCCCATATTGTTACTGTTTTAGGATCTTTGTTATTGTTATATATTTATCTGTGTTGGGGTTTTTAGTTTTGTTTTCTTGTATTTTGCGTTGTTTTATTTTGATTTTAGTTCCAACACACAAAGGATAGATGTGCATATACAGGCTTCTACATGCCTAGAACTTCACCTAAGGAGTTTACAACAATCAATTTTATTATGTGTGATGGTATTAACCGCTATTATGAACAAAACAAGAGATTATGGCAGTCATTACTGATTTCCTACCACCTTATTTTGAAGCCTTATAATCTTTTATTCTCATTTTGATTGGTTTTAGTCTGTTTTATATTACTTGCTTTCAATAGGTATGAGGGTATGGACAGCTATTTTGTAGAGAACTAAAGACATGATGGTAACCATTGTTGATTTCCTATTGTTGGATTTGAAGGCCCGTAATGCTTTAATTCTTTTGTTGTGATTGGGTTTAAACAATTTTGTTTTGTTTATACTTATTGTGCATGCAGATATGGAGAATTATTTTCAAGAAAAGAAGAGACATTATGGTAACCACTGTAGATTTCCTGTTGTCTTGTTTTGAAGTCCTGTGTTGCTTACATTGTTTTGATCTGATCTCCTTTGTTCTGTTTTGTTTTATTTTTTTGACTTGTTTTATTTGCTTTAAAATAACACAATATTGCATGTTTGCAATTGTTAATTTCCTATTACCATTTTTGAAATTCCATATTTTAGTTGTCTTTTTCCTAAGGGAAAAAAATCTGCCAATACAATAATCTGAAAAAAATAACTTATCTTAGGATGTTGTATTTAGTAAGGATTCCAGATAAAATAGAGGGACAGATCTTATTTTTGATTATGCTTATTTTCATATAATGTATAGCTAAGCAATGTCTTCACATAAAAGTAGGTGTCAAAAGTGAATTTCCTAATATTAGTATCTTAAAGCAACATAATTACATAATCTCCAGGAGATGAAAGTTAGTTTCAGTGACAGATTCCTTGTAAGTCATCATAGTATCATATATATAACATTTACTGTTATGATCACTCACATCAAACACTTCTAATATCAACATCCTTTATTAAACAATTATACAAAGAAAGCTTTCCAAAGAGCTAGAGAATTATTTGCCCTCTTTAATGCTTTTGTGGAGCTAGATAAGACACCTAGGGTCTCATACACAATAATCAAGTTATGCACCACTGAGTCACATCCCCAGCTCTCCCAATAAAACTGTTTACTCATTGAAAAATCATGCAGACTCAGAGATATTGCTCTGATAACAACTTTTCTAATAGTCTCAGATTACACACAGCCAGGGAGACACAGAACCTATCACTGCATTATGGTAGCTTGATGACAAGGTACCTTCTGGGCTTTCCAAGACATTGCACCTGCAGTGACTTAGGGTATGCAAACAAATTGTGGAGATTTAAAGAAAACCAGACACAGAAGCCTCCTAGTGCCTCCTGAAGGAAGTGGCTTACCGTCCTCATTTCCATGATGGGCTCAGCCACTGATCTCATCTCTCCTGGAGAGCTGGGCTGGGGTACCCTTTATCCACATGAGGGCGGATCCTTTTCCAGGCTCCACAGTTGCCTCACATGCTTGTTCTAATCTGTTCTCTGCTGAATAATCACATGGATCCCACTGAGGATAGGTAGGATTCTCTATCTTGGCAACCCTCTCTTTTCTGAAAATCTGACCTGAAAGCACCACCTACCTAAACTCTGACCCTCTTCATGTCTTAAACTTTAGCATTTTCTGGGCTCAGAATTCCATCTGTCTCTTCCCTGTCTTCATTTGATTTTCTCTCTTTTACTTTCTTTTTTATGTTTTATAATATATATATATATATATATATATATATATATATATATATCATGTCATTTATCACTGTGTCCTATATGGTTTCCCACTGTTCTGGCAATCTGATATCAAAACAAATGAAATACACTTTGCACCAAGGAATTGGAAGGCAACTGTGTGTTCCTCTGCCATAGTGGTGGGACCAAGCCCAAAAGTCCAGCATCGACTGAGAGTGAAACAGAAACTTATACACATACCATAAAAAGAAGTAATAAAGCTGATTACACGTTTTCCTATAATTGACTGCATGAATCGAATCATATATTTTCTTTCAGATTAATCAGAGGGATTGTTTGTCATAAGAGCGAGGAATGGGGGAAAAGACCTGGCTTGAGCAGGTGACTGAAACTAAGCATGTCCTTGAGTAGTTGGTCTCAGATGGGCATTTCTAGAAAGCAGAATATCTTTTCAGGTGAACAATATAATAAGCCCAGATGAATGTGGTCACACTCAGTCAGGTCGCACTATCTCTAACTTTCAGCTACATGGTCATTCAAGGCTAACTGACTCTACAGATCTAACTATGTGGAGGGCTAGATAAACACACCTTATCTTAACAGAGCATTAGACCTGATTTTCATTTCTCTGTCACACCAGCACATTATGCTGTTATGGTTTAAGTATATTCTTTCCATTTTTGTGGGATATTCTCTGTGGTCTCAAGGAATGTGAATATTTAACAAGGTTTCTGGTCTTTGGCTTAGTTTCTATGACCAGAGAAGGAATTATTTCAAACATCTCCCTTGTCCTCTGTTGCATGGTTCTTCTAGTCTGATCAATGACACAGGTAACATACTGAGGCTTCCCATTTTTCTGAATTGGAAGCCTAATCTTTCTTTACACCATTTTTTTTACCTTCATGTTTTTTTGTTGTTATCTTTGTTGGTTTGTACCAGGTTTTTTGACCACAATTGATATACTTTAAATACTATCCTATATTGGCCTTAACAATTTTAGAAGCTGCATAGAGTTGGTTGTAGAAAAATCAGGAAAGGACTAGTTATCTCCTTTTATGCAAATGAAAACCTCATTTATTGTGCATTCTTGTTGTGTGGGTTATGTTTGCCACCATGAGCAGTCATTCATGTGTCCTCAAGACATTGTATTGCTCTGCATTTCTTACAGGGAGCCAATAAAAATCAAACACTTGTGGCATGCTACTTTATTCACATGACTTCCAAACTGTGTATTCACAGTGAAAGCTGCCCTATGCCAAAGCAGAGTAAATGTATCTGATCACTGTTGACACAGGTCCTTCCAAACGCCTCAGCTACAGTCTTGCCTATGCTTTTCCTTTTTTGTAAAGGTAACACAAGTTTGGAGAGTGCTAGCAAGTGGTTTCCAAGTGTCTGGCAATGGGAAATGGCTCTGACTCATTCCCTGTGTCACCAATTTTGCTGCCAATTGAGGAGCACACTTTGTACAGTGGGGTTGCTCTCCTCAGTCAAACAGCTGTCAAGATATCTAGGTACCAAAGTAACACACAGTGAGTCTTGAACTAGACCTTGCAGGTCTTTACTTCTAGCTCTTTGAACATGTAAGTCCTCCTCGCCTTTCCACACAAATAACATTTAATTTTGCATAATCAAATCAGGACCCCAGAAATATTGTAACAAGAAGGAATGTTGCTGTTTCTTCTTCCCCAAGTGTTCTTTGATTGCACTTTTTGGCTTGATATATTTGCAGGCTCTGCAAGTTGCATTCCTGTCAGATCTATGCCAGTCTCTCAATCTATGTGCCCCAGAGCTTCACAGGGAAACTATGAGGCAGTCACAGGGAGCCATGTGCTGAAAAGTAAGCTCATGTTTGATTATGGAACCTTCACTGCAAGAATTAATTTTCACACTCTTACAGTATAATATAATATCTCTTGGAAGTAAAAGGTACATGGTTTTATAATGTGTATTACTTACTTTTTGAAAATTGGTGCTAAAAATATAGTTTCAAATAGTAATTTTGATGCTGTTACAGCAGCCCTAAAACTCTGAAAATAATCCCCACCATGAAATTTACGGTGCTTCCCCAGACACGTAAACTCTTTCATCTTTTTGTAGTTTAAGTCAGACAAATTAAATATCCTTATGAAAGAGGGCTTGTTTGTATACATTTCTGTGAGCCTATTCACCTTGGAAACTTCGAACAACCTTTTCTACCTATACACCAAATCCAGTCTCACATTCCAGACAACTGTCTCATCAATCTTTTTCTTAAAATGTTACTCAAATTGTTTTTAAAAGCCTTTAACATTGCATTATTATTCTACTACACAGTTTCTACAAAGGCAGGCAGGAGACAAAGAAAAATTCTAAATTCCTTAAGAAAAGAGTTATTGAGTGCTCCCAGTGAAAAATACACTTCATGGGTATATTTTTAAACTCCCATTGACAAGAACAAGCAGAAAACCTGAAATGACACCTCGAATTTGGAGGAAGATATACTTACATCAACAGGCACAGATCAGGATGTCTCGCTCAATATCAGGGCTGTTCTCTGGTGGTGTAGGGCTTATATGAGATAAGCAAGAAAGAAATACAGAGGCAGATGGTTGTCAGCTGTGTATAATGATTGAAGGAGACATTTTCTGTTGCATTATATTTTATCCTGTATACTAAGTATATTTTATCCATAATAAGTTATTAGATTTTCCAATGGAAAGTCGCTGGGAAATTTAGAGAGAAGGATAAAACATCATATACATACACATGTCTGAAAAAATAGGATAAGAAAAGAAACTCTAAGATGTAGAATGTTTAACATATATGAAAATGATAGAACCATGGAAAAGTGTTCAGATATTTTCATGTGTGATGCAAGTTGCTGATATGAATGACTAAGTGACACTGTATTCAACAGTGCAGATACATCTAGTCTGTGATGGTACAGACAATCCTGGGGAAGATTTGAGATTTGACCAGAAAGACGGAGAAAGTTGATAATAGAAACACAGCATTGGTACATTAGGGCCTGGTATGTACCAGGCAGCAGAGAAATCCTTAGCAGAAAGTTCCTCTGTCACTACAGTACAATAGGTTGGTTTATATTAAATCTTCACCTGACAGATGAAGACTCTATGGCAAGGTACTACACAAACTTGCCCAGCTATTTGCATTAGGGTTGGCCTTAGTTCCACAATATGTAAAATAACTACAGCAATTCCCTGCATGTCAAGATACACAGGCAAGTTAAGAAACAAATATCAGCACAGACTTATTTCACATGACAGTCTTCCTATAGAGTTTTGGGAATGTGACAGAACAGTTTGTTTGAGGCCAGTTTTCGCATTATAGATAGCACAATGAGACCCTGTGTCAAAAGCAAAATCAAAAATCGAGAAAATCCAAAGTTGCACCTCTGGTAGGATGAATGGTCAGAATGTAAATTCAAGCAGCATGATAGCAACCACTAGACATTGCCATAATCATAACACCTAGCTTAATTAGTGATGGTTTATTCTTTCAAAACAGTTTAAAGCTGATGGCATTGACATGATGCTAACAGTGAATGCAAAAATGTCATGTTAGAGAGGTGGTATAATATTCCCCAAAAGTGTCATGTATTCAGAGATGAAGATTTTGATTAGACTATGGGGCATTTTAGTGACCGGTGGGTTAGTTCATTGAAGAATTCATGGATGAACATGCTTTGTTTATTTTAAAAGAGAAAGAAAAGAAAATTAAAAAGACACAATTGAAAAAAAAGAAAAATACAATACAGAGTTCAAAAAAATTAACATCATAAAATCACTGCTTGATACATTACATATTGTTAACTATAGCTGTTAAAGTTACCAAGTCAAACCATAAAAAGTGGCTAGACACTCAAACATTGACAGTACAAACTCTTTCGTTCAATGATCTAACAAACGCTCAGTAATAAGTTCATCTATT
Source organism: Hydrochoerus hydrochaeris (assembly GCA_004027455.1). Classification (NCBI taxonomy): domain Eukaryota; kingdom Metazoa; phylum Chordata; class Mammalia; order Rodentia; family Hydrochaeridae; genus Hydrochoerus; species Hydrochoerus hydrochaeris. The sequence goes on along the minus strand of PVLA01008776.1, from coordinate 11,107 downwards.
TTACACACTATGCATACTGTTATATCCTTTAGAGCACTTTCCTTCCCTTTCACTTTTACAATAACTATTATAGGTATTATACTTTTATATCTATTATACTTTTTGGAAACCATTATTCTGTCCATTCTTATTATATTTTACACTAGAGAGATAATGTGATATTTACTAATGTGAGTCTTGGTTATTTCCCTAATCAGGATATTCACAAGTTGCCTCCATTTACTGATACAGGCTTCAAGGTCATCCTTTTTTATACTTGAGTAGCATTCCATTGTATAGAAATACCAAATATTTTTCATTCACTCTGCATTTGATGGGCATTTTGGTTGTTTCCCAGTTTAATCTATCACAAATAGTGTTGCTATGAACACTGGGGCACATATATCACTGTGATATAACCTTTTCAGTTTTTTTAGGAAAATACCAAGGAAGGGAATAGCTGGAATTAATGGAACTTCCAATCCTAGTTTTTTGAGGAATATCTATACTGACCTCCACAATAGTTGGACCAGTCTGCAGTCCCACCGACAGTGGAAAAGTGTTCCTTTTTGCCACAAGTCTCTCCAACATTTGTTATCAGTTCATTTCTTGTTGGCAGCCCTTCTTTCAGGGGTAAGATGAAATCTCCATGCTGCTTTAATTTGCATTTTGCAAATGACCACTGACGGTAAACATTTCTTCATGTGTTTATTTTCCATTGGTATATCTCCATCTGAGAACTGTGTGTTCATCTCAGATGCCCATTTTCAGAGAGGGGCTTTGAATTTGGGGGGCTTGATGTTTTTCAGTTCTTTAAATGTTCTGGATATAAGTTCTTTTTCTGAGGGGGTGCTGGCTAAAATTCTTTCCCATACTGTGGGTTTTCTTTTCACTTTGTTGGTAATTTCTTTTGAAGTACAAAAACTTTTTAGTAATATGAGATCCCAGTTGTTGATTCTTTTAGCATTTGCCTTGCGGTTTACGTTTTATGCATTAATTTTCTCCCTACCCCTATGTGTCCAATATTTTTACCTACTTTGTTTTCCAATAGATTGTGTTTCTGTTTTAATATTTAGATCCTTGATCCATTTTGATTTTAGTTTAGTGTGTGGTGACAGGCATATGTATCTATTCTCAGTCCTCGGCATGTGGAAAGCCAATTTTTCCAACACCATTTATTAAAGTGGCTATCTTTTTTTCTGATGAATATGTTTAGCCACTTTGCAGAATATAAGATGCCTGAGTGTCTTTGTAGTAGTGCTTTCATCTTCTCATATGTTCCATTGATCCTCAGGTCTATTCCTTTGCCAGTAGCATGCTGATTTTATCACTGTGGCTTTGTATGTTTTCAAGTCAGAAATTGAAATGCCTCTTGTCTTGCCTTTTTTGCCCAGAATGCCTTTGCTAGTCTAGGTTTCTTCTGCTTCCAAATGAATTTTAGGAAAGTTTTCTCTAGATATGTAATGTATGTTGATGATATTTTGATTGGGAATGCATTAAATCTGTGTCATAGTTTTGGGAGTAAGGCCATTGTCACAATGTTGGTTCTTACTAACCAAGAGCAAAGAATATCCTTCCATTTTCCAATATCCTCTTCAATCTCCTTTTTCAGAATAGTATAATTTTCAGCATATAGGTCTTTTACATTCTTGATTATCTTGAATCCTAGATCTTTCAGTTTTTTAGATGCTACTATGAAAGGTAATACTTCCATAATTTCTGTCTCCAATACTTTTTTGTTCATGTACAGGTATGCTATTGATTTTTGAATGCTCATTTTGTATCTAGCTATGCTGCTGAATTTGTTTATCACCTCTAGTAATCTTTTAATGGAGTTTTTTGGGCCTTCTATGTAAACTATCATGTCATCTGCAAATAATGATTATTTAACTTGTTCTTTTCCTATTTTTATGCCTTTTATTTCTCCCTCTTTTCTGATTACTCTGGATAATATTTCCAGAAATATATCGAATAGGAGTGGTGATAGTGGACATCCTTGCCTTGTTCCTAATTTAGAGTGAAGGCTTTCAGTTTTTGTCCATTTAGTATAATGTTGGCTTAGAGTTTGTCATAGATGGCCTTTAAGGGATTGAGGTACAAAACTTCTATTCCAAGTTTCTGTAGGTTTTTTATCATCAAATATTTTGGACTATATTGAAAGTTTTTTCTACAACTATTGAGATGATCATGTGATTTTTTTGGCTCTGTTGATGTGGTGTATTACATTTATTGATTTGCATATGTTGAACCATCCCTGCATTCGTGGAATAAATCACACTTGGTTTTGGTGGATAATCTTCTTGATGACTTGCTGCATTCTATTTGCCAATATTTTATTGAGAACTTTTGCATCAGTGTTCATTAGTGAGATTGTTGAATAGTACTACTTTTTTGGTTGGGTCTTTCTCTGGTTTTGGTATCAGAGAGATACTTGCCTCCAAGAATTAGTTAGGGAGGACTGTTTCTCTTTCAACTTCATTGAAGATTTTAAGGAGTATTTGCGTTACATCTTCTCTAACTTTTTTGTAGAATTCAGCTGTGAATCCATCAGGACCAGGGCTTTTCTTAATTGGTAAGTTTTTAATTATGTTTTTGATTTTCGTAGCTGCTAATGGGCTGTTCAAAATTGCTCTATCTTGTTGGTTGAGCTTTGGTAGTTCATATGTTCCTATAAATCTGTCCATTACCTCTGTGTTTTCTACCCTAAATGAGTAGATATTTTCAAAGTAGGTATTCATGATCTCTTGAATTTCCATGGGATCTGTACGAATTTCCTTCTTATCAGTCCTTATTTCATGTTTTTGATTTTTTTCTTTCTTTATAAGGATATCTATGTGTTTGTCAATTTTGTTTATTCTCTCCAAAAGCCAGGTTTTGTCATTAATTCTTTGAAGTTTTTTGTACTTTCAATTGCATTTATTTCTGCTCTAATGTTTACAATTTCCTCTCTTCTATGAGCTTTGGGTTTTACTTGCTCTTTCTCTTCTGGAAGTTTGAGATGTAGCATTAGTTTATATACTTGTGCTCATTTTATTTTCTTGATGTGACTATTTATTGCTATATAATTATCTCTAACAACTGCTTTCATTTCATCCCATAGGGTACAGCATGTTGTATCTGCATTTTCATTTTTTGTAGGTATTGTTTTATTTCCTCTTTAATTTCATTGGTAGTGCACAAGTAATTCAGAACATTGTTGTTTACTTTCCATGTATTTATGCATTTTTTAGATGCTTTTTTGCCATTAATTTCCAGTTTTAGTACACTATGTTCAGATACTATGCATGGGATAATTTTGTTCCCTTTACATTTAGTTAAGAATGCTTCATGGGTTAATATGTGGTCCATATGGGAGAATGACCCTTGTAAAGCTAAGAATGTAAATTCTGATATAGTTGGGTGGAACCCTCTGTAAATATCTACTAAGTCAATTCGCTTCCAGGTATGATTTAGTTGTTATTTCTTTGCTGACTTTTGTCTAGTTGAACTATGTCTTTGTGACAGTAGTGTTTTAAAGTCTCCTACTACAATTGTGTTCCTGTCTATTTGGTTTTTGATGTCCATTATTATTTGTCCTATATAGTTGAGTGCTCCTGTATTTGGTGCATAGATGTTTATAATTGTTAGTTCTTCCTCTTATAGTTTTCCACTAAAAAGTATGTAGTGGCCTTCTTTAGCTCTTTTAATCCTTTTAGGTTTAATGTTCACTTTATCTGTAAACAGAATATTTACCTCTGTTTTTTCTGGGTTCCTGTTGCATGGAATAATTTTTTCCATCCATTGACCATTAATCTATGAGATTCGTTTTGAATCAAATGTGTTTCTTGTACACAGCATATTGTGGGATCCTCTTTCTTGATCCATTCCATCAACCTGTTTCTTTTGATAGGATAATTGAGCCCATTTACATTTATGTATACCACTCATATGTACTGGCTTGACTTTACCATGTTGTGTTCCTATTGTTGTTTTCCTGCTTTTCTCACTTGTTTAATTTCTTGTCCAGCCTGGTTGTTTCTTTCTGTTGTTGTTCTGGGGATTGTGGTCATTTTTATCTCTATCTAGAATGTCTTTCAGCACTCTTTCTAAGGTTGGTTTGTTGGACATGAATTTCTTCAGCTGTTCTTTGTCATGGAAGTATCTTCTTTCTCCATTAAATTTGAAAGACAGTTTTGTTGGATACATCAGTCAGGGTTCAAAGTTATTTTATTTTACAGCTTGAAATACTTCACTCAAAGCTCAATATAACCTGTAGGTTTGTGCTGAGAAGTCTGCAGTGATTCTAATAGGCTTTCCTTGATAGGTGAGCTGTCTCATTTCTCTAACAGCTTTTAGTCTTCTGTTTTCATTTTGTATGTCTGAGACATTAATTATTATATGTCTGGATGTAGATTCATATTTGTTGCGATTGTTTGGCGTTCTATATATCTCACTTATTTGTATTTCAGATTTTCCCCATTTTTGGGAAATTTTCTGCTATTATTTCTGTGAACAGTTTAGTTATGTCCTTTGCATTGTCTCCTGCCTTAAATGGTGCTGCAATGTGATTGTACCATTAAAGTGTGGATTGTGTAGCTCGCCCGTGTGGGCTTTGGGTTCATGGTGACCCCTCAAGTGCAGATTCCATATATACATATGAATTAAGTTTATTTTGATTCTCAATGATGTATTTGTTTAATTTTTCATAAAACCAAGTATATAATACCTTATGGTAAGCTTAGCAGATGTATTCTGTGGTCTTCCAAATTGATGACAGTGAAAATCTTTAATCAAGATGGGACTACAGTTGTGATAACTGGGGTATCATCATGATCAGTTTTTCCTTTCATTTTCTTTGTGTACATATTGCTTTGATCCATCATGTTCATGATGATATGGTGATGTATTCAACTTTAAAATTTGTACATGTTTGATGGAAAAGTTTGACTGCACACACACTCAGGTTAGCTTCTGATTAAGCATTTGCTTTATGGACTTATTGAGTAATTACTGAAGTTTTGTATTTTAAACCTTGGCGTTGCCCATTGTCAAATTATTTCTTATCAGAAAACATATTTTTCTTGTTTTGGAACCGAATACCAGGAGATTATCACAGTGAATATGACTTGAAATTATGACACCTGATTTTCTCTAACTAGCTTCCTCTCAGTGGGGTTTTACATTGTTTAACAACATATATAGGGTACAATACAATTAGTTGGATTAAATTTCAAATGTACATTGGGATTCATCGTGCACTACCATAACACCAGCTCTCAGGAGGCTAAGGCAAAATGTACACCATAAGTTTGAGGCCAGGCTGGGATACATACAGAGTTTGAAGGCAGCCTAAACTACATAGTGAGACCCCATCTCAAAAAATAAGAATTCAAAGAAAATTCACATAACTTTCTCCATACGTTGTCTTTTGAAAACTGATCATTTCAACTAAAGGTTTGAGTGCAGTGGTAGGCTCAGAACTGTTCAAGTGCCCTCTTTTTGAACTTCAGTAGCACTGACATTATCTTCTCTATGGTGCAACTTGTATAATTAAACACCTGTATGTCATGAAATTGTCACAGTGATACCTTGTGCATGTTCACCATGAAATTTCTGAAGTTATTTAAACTTTTAAACAAGGAATGTATTCATTTGCTACACAGATTTTTTTTTTACTTTTAGTCACCCAAAATGCTAGTTTTCACTTTGTTTAAAAAGTGAGTGTAGGAAATATTATCCATTCATGTTGTTGAAGTTATTTTCACTTATTTAAATATATGTTGGGTCATGTACCATAATTATTCTTCAAATGCATGTGTTTTTGGACCCATTTGGTAATAGATTAGCTTTTGATGCACTTGTAGTTTTAGATCCCTGTAAATATTCTCTAACTGCTCTTAATAGGCAAGATTGGAACTTAAACTACTGTCATTTCTTTATGTAAGTGATGCATTTGCTGATAATGTTTTGGATTTCATAAAAGACTTATGTGCTTTAAATCAAATTTGTTTGCTAGAAACAACCCTACATCTTTGATTTTTTTCAATTTTAAAAATTTTATTTAAAGAGAAAAAAAACAAAACAGGGTAAAAATATTAGAGAATTTCAAAAAAAGATAAGCAGTAAGAGATGACTAGTTGACAAATTATATATTGTCCTTTTAGAAATAGTTGTGCAACTTAAAAAATTAAAGCATTACAATGTGGACATTCAAGTAGTGAGACTGCAAACATATCTGTTCAGCAATCCAACAATAACATAGAAATATGGTTATCAATCTTACACACTTAAATATACATGCAGTTATATCTTTTATAGCACTTCCTATTTCCTCTTATTTTTGCAATAGCAATTACACAATTTTTAAATTTTATTTAAAGAGAAAAAATGCACAACAGAAAAAAGGGTAGCAACAATACAAAATTATAAAAGAAAAAGAAAAAAAGAGAGAAAAACAGTAAGAAATCACTAGTTGATAAATTACATATTGTGATTTTGGATAAAGTTGTTCAAGTTACAAAATTAATGAATACATAATAGATATTCAAACAGTGAGACTGCAAGCAGTTCTGCTCAAAGATCCAACAGATTCAGCAATATGATAAACTACTTTACACATTCAAACATACATGCACTTATAACCCTTAGAGGCCTTTCTTTTCCTCTCTCTTTTACAATAGCAATTACACATTTTGGGTTTTATTACTCTTATAGTTCTTATTACTTTTTACACTAGACACACAATGTGCTATTTATAAATATGATTATTTATTTCACTAATAAGGATAGTCTCAAGTTGTCTGCATTTACCTATGAAAGCCTCGCAATCATCCTTTTTGTAGCTGAATAATATTCCATTGTATTAAACAAGCGTATAAACAATAGTTTGCATGGCAAACCAAGAATGGCATCCACAAATGGATAAGGAAATAGATAAATGGCAAAGGGTAGCTGGTGGACAAAGTTGAAGAAGGTCTGAGGGTGAAATTTTCCAGTTTTTACATTGAATGTTTTCAGGTAAGTATCAGGGCTAAAATATTAAAAAAGTTTTATTTTAAAGTGTGTTCTCAGCTGGGTCCAGGCACACCCCTTTCTTTAACTGGGGTGGTGATTTCCTGACTGGAAAATAAAAATGAGAAACTAACTGAACCTTCCTTTCAACAGTTTCTGCCACTATTGATTGAATAAGAATGAAAGAATGTGCACACATCACCTACTTTTGTCATGTTAATTAAATTGTCAACAAGTCTGTTGTAGAAGAAATTACTTTTATCTTCCTTTCTACCTCAAAGGAAATCTACCTCAAAATGTTGGAATTCAAAATGTTTTGGACTTGTAAACTGAAGTAGATACAGAGTGTCTGTTGAATACTGCCTGTTTGCAAGCTTTGAAATTCTTCCTTGGCACAAATGACCACCAAAAGGGAATATAAATCAATTTACTACTGCAAAATAAAATACTTTCTTTTGAAAAAAAATACCACATCTTTTTTATCTACTCTGAATTTGATGGCTATCTCAATTGTTTCCAAGATTTTTCTATTACAAATTTTACTACTATGAAACCCACTCTGTGGGTTTTCTTTTCACTCTGTTGGTGATTTCTTTTGAAGTGTAGAAACCTTTCAATAATATGAAATCCCAGTTGTTGATTCTTTGAAGTGTTTCCCTGCAGATTCAGTTTTGTTCATGAATTCTCTCCTTGTGTCTTCAAGACTTCTATGTACAATGACATCTTATATGAATAGGTAAGTGTATGGGATGCCATGTCCCTCTAGTATCTAGTGTTTATTTTATAGTGAGTTGTGCTATCTGGGGGAGAGCCACCACATGCAAATAGACTGCAGTTACTGATATCCTCTTGGAAGCCTAAAGAAAATGGTCCAAGGAACTCTATTCAAAGTTTAACTTAATAGGTGGTAATTGCTTTTTTGAAAAGAGAAGCAGTCAAGAGATGTACCTCTCTGACAGAACACTTGCCTAACATGCATGAGTCCTGGATTCCATTCCCTAGAAGGGAAAAATAAGTTAAAAGGAGGTAACAAGACAATGAAGCAATTGATAGGTACTGACTGAGGTCAAGTTCAGGCAGAGAAGTGAATAATAACAACAGATTATCACTATTACAGCTGTTAGGTGGTCTTGTCTTGTGTGAGATAAGTAAGCTAAGATTTCATTCTGCCATAATTAAGATGGGGGAGGCCTTGTAAGTTCTAGGTACTATGTTTTAAAAAAAAGATATCAGGTCCTTCAGAAAGCATGCACACTAGTAAGTCATTTTACTCAGGGCTTCAGAAACAGCAGTTAGAGGCTTCCCCTCAGGCACTGGCTGGAGCAAAGAATATGTTCTACCTTAAGTGTAATCAGAGAAATTCTTTAAAAGACCATTAGGATCATCCTTGGAAGGTGAGATAACACCCTTATACATAATCATAATTTTGAACTGTTTTACTACACAAAGATGGAGATTGATAAAGACATTTGTGTTACAAGTCTCACATTTTTGTAGGTGAAGGTTAAAACCCAGTAAAAAGAAGGCTGTGAAGAACCTGGGTAGAATTTGTTTAAAAGGAAAATTTTTATCCATTGGATCTGTGGGTGCCTTGGCCTTGAGATCAGACTTTTTTCCCTTTGTGCATTCCATGCTATTGTTTTTGACATTCAGAGGAATGCAGTGGAACTCTATTAGCAATATCACCTCAGAAATTAGTAGCATGGTGGTTTTCAAATCCTCTCCAGTTGAATATCTCTGTACCTCTGGACAAGTTACTGTTTTTTTCTGGGATATCACCTCCCATTTCATAGAAAGACAAAGGTCATATGTACACCTAAGCTTGTTTTAATGACTGAAAATACAGCAGACTGCATGCAGGTCATGCTGCAGAGATATGCTAACTGCAAAATGTCACTCTTTCTGTCTGTATCAGCAGTGTTATCTCCTCTGCAGCCAAGCATCTCCGTATTGGACTGAAAAAGCAGTTATTACTCAAACTTGAAATTCACCCCCATAAGGCACTGAAGTTTTTTTCATCTGGTAGTAAGGAATAGAGAGACCTGGACAAAGGTGGAGATCAGGGGATACCAGAGAGCAGAACACTACAGATGATAGCTTTGTGCTGGCAGAACACTCTCCTCACACCCTCCAAACACAATCACATATACACAGTTCTGAAAAGGTCATAAAATAGAAGCATCACTTAATGAGTCCAAACAGACAGTTTGTGCATTGCATCAAAGATTTGCCCTCAGGATCTTCTAAGGAGATTCCTCCCATTCTGTTGTGCCCTGCAGGGGTCATGAGTAAGCTCAGATGGATACTGAGATCACAAACAATGCATTAAGAAGAGATCTGCTTGTCAAAATACTTTTGCCTCAGGAAAGGCATAGAAGCTGTTAGGTTTTCAGGGAAGCCCTGGGGCCTGACCGAAAACCTGCACTATGTGTGCATCCTCTGCTACCATACAGACCATCCAGCCATAAAGGCAACAGCTGAGGATGGAATCTCTGGACAGGTGGGAGGGAAGAGTCTCTTTACAATTGCTTTATTGAAACCAGCAGGGCAGACTATACTTACAGGGAAGAGGGAATTAATATGTCAAAGGACAAAGATGTCAGAAGTGGCTGTTTGAATCTCTTACTTTGCTTCTTAAACTTAAATTTGAATTATCACACTATTCTAAATTTACTTTTACTTGAGATGAATAGGAATGCTCCCTGTTTCTTTTACCTAGTTTCCTCAATTAGGAACACCTTGCAAATCATAGGACAACATTATTGTCATGGTATTCATATGTATACACTCTTGTTAGACAACAGTTTGCCACACATGGATTTGTCCGTTTCTTTAATTGCTCCACCCACCATCCCCTCCACTCACCTCTCTCCTGCTCCTTCCCACATGCAGCACTTCTGCCAATCACAACTACTTTCTCCCTTTCTATAAGTCTCTCTTTTGAAAAATCTGTATATATGGAATGGCACGGAATATAAACTTTTGCAAATGGTACTTTTCTTCACTCAGAATCATTTTGCTAAAGTGCAGTTTCAGTGTGCTAAATAATTTATCAATCTGGGTACTGGATTTTATTGCATGGTGTGTATTAGCACACTGATGACCATTTTCCCATTATAGAAGGTCTAAATGTTTTCCAACTTTTGGTTATCACTTGTTCTGTTTAGCTGAACTACAATTCATTTCAGTAAATCAATCCTTAAGAAGCTCTTACATTATACGAGGAAGACTGTGGAACTTATTTATCTAAAGGATTTCTCTAATAATTCCATTTAATTCTGTCCATTAACCATGCTAAATTTTCAAAAATTATGTGGAAAAAGACCTTGGAATTGGTATTTTGTTCTCCTCATTGTGACACTGATTAATAACTCTAATAGCACAAGCAAACCTATAGCTAACAACCCTTTTGATGTCTTTCCATCCTATTCCATTATATGATCTTCAAGAATGTCAATAATGCACTATGAAATAAAAAATATGACTACATTTTAATGTATAAGTCAATAATCTATGAAACATTAAGTTAACATCACTTACATAGAAACTAATTGCTACTATTTTGATCATTTCCAACTTTTATCCCACATTTTAAGTAATTTAACTAACAATTGGCATTAGACATAGACAGGAGGACTATAAGTGGAACGAAGGGAAAAATGGCTAATATGAAATTAAGGTTTAGGGATCTACAATTCTTAGGCAAATGGGACTCTAAGATATGTGTTAAAATATTTGCATGTCAGTTTTTTTATATTATTTAAGGTGTAGGGAAGTTAGGATTGGTGAACTAGGTTGACAATTGCTAAACTCAGTATTTCTAAAGAATCAAAATTACAGATAATATAATATTAAAATTCCACCAATGAATTGTGCATTTTTTAAATGTAATCAGGTATGTTTACATGCATCACTATTCCATCAATGCAGGAGTCATTAAATCACTTCCACACAAGGTAATATACATCATTCAAGTCCATGTCAAGAACCAGCAACCAGAAAAGGTGAAAGAATCCAGATCCATTAAACTTATAAAAATGTAGTAACTTTTACACCATTAAAAGTGTCAGGTTACTCTCAAGGGTAAGACTTCTTGGATTTTCATGCAAAGTACCAAAAAAATAAAACACCCAAAAAT
>PVLA01008775.1:0-84177 GCA_004027455.1 Hydrochoerus hydrochaeris | reverse complement strand
TGGATGGATGGATGGATGGACAAATGGGTGGCTAGAAGAACAGGCAGACAGAAAGATGCGTAGATAGTGATGAATAGACGGATCAATGAGTGGATAGAAGAACAGATAGCAGAAGGATGGATACATGTGTAGAGGGACAGATGAAGGGGTAAATGGATGCATGCATGGATGGATGCTTGGCAAAAAGAAACACAGACCAAAAGGACCTCAATTTCCAGGAGTCTCTTTCTCTGTCTTTTCCAGCTGCTGTTGATTACCTGGCCAAAAACGTGAGCCTCTCCACACAGCGCCGCATGAAGCTCGGGGAGCACTCCACCGTGCTGGGCCTCCTGCCTGTGGAAACTGGCCAGGCCTACTAGGGTGCCTGGGGCGATTTGCCCCAGCCTAAGCCCCAGCCCAACCTTTCCTGACCCTGAACCTCCCCACCTCAGTCCCCTAATCTCCCTGGGGTCACAGGAGGCCAGGAAAGGAGCCCATCCCTTCCCAGTGGCAGCCCTCTGGAGATGTACAGCCAGTCTGTCACCCACCTGTGATTAGGGGCCCTGCGTGGCCCCCTCTCAGAGCCTGCCCCCTTTCTCCCCTGGTGGTTCTCAGCCAGCCTGCAGCACTCCCCACTTAAACCTGCTAAGGGCCCAGTGTTGTCTCAGGAGACAGAGGCTCCCCCTAAGCAGAGCACCTCAATCCCAGAGAAGACAGTGGCTAAGATGAGCCCCCCCCCATCCTGGGTGGGCATGTGCTGGCTAGAAGAGGGGAAGCTGGGGGCAGCTCTCAGCCATAGATGCTGGGAGCCACCTGCGAGGTGAACCCTTGGCTGAGACCTAGAACCACAGCTCTTTGCTCTGCTGGACCTTGGGACCTCGGCAGAGAGGAGACTCTGAGGTCTTCCCAGGGGGTTGGTAGGGTGACAGTCACAGCTCCATCCAGGAATTTGCAGGACTCCACTCCCTTCCCTTACATCCTTGCTGGGAGGAGCTTGGACCGCAGCCCCCCCCCCGCCATGTGGGGGCGGGGCTTGTGAGCAGGGTGCTGGCCCAGGGTACCAGGACTCAGCCCAATTCCAGCCTTGCCCCCCACATGCAGAGACTGGGGAGTCCAGAGACCCTCGTGTCTCCCTCTTAGCGGGGTCAGATGGGATGGAAAGGGGCAGTCTTGAGGCTGCAGGAGGAAGAGGCACAAGATGGGGGTTTGGAGGGGCCTTTGAGGCTAGAAGATCAGCTCTCACTCTTCCAGTTCTCAGCCCTGGAATTTAGATTCTGCACAAAGCCTCCAACAGACACCAAACGCCATGCTCTGGGAAGGGACCACCATGTTCCCTCAAGTCCCTTGATGCTACTGACATGCAGAAAGCTTCCTCTGGAGCTCTGGAAGAGGTTTCTTGGACTCACAAGAAGAGGACTCACTACTGAGTCCCCTTGGCATTTTGGTGGGAGCATGTCCCTGTGCCACCCAGAGTGACATCTTTCAGTGTCAACTCACTTAGCCAAGAGGCCTCCGTCTCCTGCATGGGCATAGCTGAGCTGAGGTACACATGGCCCAAGAGGCCTCCGTCTCCTGCGTGGGCATAGCTGAGCTGAGGTACACATGGCCCAAGAGGCCTCCGTCTCCTGTGTGGGCATAGCTGAGCTGAGGTACACATGGCCCAAGAGGCCTCCGTCTCCTGCGTGGGCATAGCTGAGCTGAGGTACACATGGCCGGTTTCCAAGCCACCATCCCTGGACAGAGGAAGATGTCAAAGGTTCTAGAGAAGATAGGAGACACCTTCCCTAACCACCCAGTGGCTTTCTCAAGCGCCACTCTCTTGAGAGCTGGGACCTTTAGGGGACAGTTCGAGCCTTTTATCCTCCTCCCCTGGAACTGTTCACCCCCTTCACTTATTTCTCACGATTGTATTCATCTGCAGCTTCACTGTCAAATCAAATCTGTGCTCGGACACCTTTACAAGTGCTGCTGGGTACAGGAACTTGAAAGGGAGACACAGCCCTGAATCCACAAACATTGGACCTAATTGCTTGTCTCCAGCTGAGCTCATGAGGCCTCCTCTTTGCTCAGTCCATGCCCCCTGGCCCTCAGCCAGCAAGACATTCCTAGGGGGAAGGGCTCTGCCTCGGGGGCCGCTCTAGATCCTTCCTCTTGGTAAGATACTCAGAGCATCTCCAAGGATGTCAACCATGTGACGCATGCTCATCTGTTTCCCATCTTCAAACCCAGTCACATCAAGCCAGTCTAAGGCCATGGACAGGCTGGCTTGTGTCTATCATTAAGGGAAACCGTTAATAACAGGGGACAAGTAGACTCTCTGGTAGCAGCAGGCAGCCAGACAGACGCAGCCCATCAAGGGTAGCCAAGTTTTCATTGGAGCATCCAATGCGAGAGACGGTGGTTTCTTCAAGCTCTGGACCAAAGGGAAGATCGTGTTGTTCTCTCGAAAACTTAGTCTATGCTTTTGTAGCTATCGCAGCCAAAAAAGCAGCTCTTCCAGAAAACCAACCACATATTCATCCACATTCCTTGGAGAGTCACTCTTTCCCCCTGGAGGCCTGGCTCGGGATATGCCTGCGTCTCTTTCTACCCTAGGTGACTCAGGAGCGGGGATTCTCAGGCAGGTGACATCAAAACTGCTTCTCCCATCTAAGAGGTCGAATTCCAAAGCTAGGACCAATCTCAGTGATTTGCCCCATCCCCAGTGATGAAGTGAACTGAGATCCGCTTGGGAACAACAAACGATTTCTCACTACATCTAACACCTCAGAAGCTATCCCAAGCCACCATCTTGATACAAAATGAGACTTATTTTCTCCAGGGTCCTCGACCTCCAGACTTTTCCCTTAAAAGTCCTTGTATTCATGTGTCTATCCAAACTCAGTCTGTAAAACTCAACCTTGTGTTAGAAGCTCAGAACTTCTCCAGAAAGATGATGTTAGTTGAACAAGAGGCACAAGGCCTCAGTCTCTTTGGGGTTTGTCAGCAGCCTTCCCCAATCCCTGTAAATAAAGTTCATAGCATCATAAGAGATTTCTTCTCCAGCTTATCCCAAGTAGCTACTGGTCCTACCTACGGGAGCCCCCTCTTCTGAGCTCATTGTATATTAGTTGGAAATGTGGTGATGTGCTTTTTGTTTATAGGAAGTTGACTTTTTATATATAAATATATATACTAAAAAAGGAAAGAAACCCCCACAGTGTGTCGTGCTAGTGCCAGGGACCATCTGTAGGGATATATCTGCATATTGTGTGTTTCAGATTATACATTCCAAGCTCTACTGGAGTCTTTTGATTTTTGTTGCTTTGTTCTTTCATTTGGTATCTCTCTTGCTATGAAGAAGAAACAGTGATGTATAAGAACCAAGCTAAGCTTTTCTACTCTTCTTTTGTACTTGATTCACCTTTGCTGTTCTTTTGCCAGAGGAACATTTAAGAGTAGAGGAAAGAGAGACACAGAGGAAGGAGAGAAGAATGAAGGAGGCTTTTCCAGAAGCCTTTAAAGATAAAAGGGTCTGATTGCCGACCTGACTATGGCTGGAGGACAGGACAGATCCCAGTGTTGGCCTGGATGGAGCTGGTGAGACATTCTGAGATTTGGACCCAGGACCTTGGTGAGAAACTCCGTGATTGCACCAAAAAAACCTGCTCTGGATCCTCTCTCGGGCCTGATGTTCTCACCTAGCTCCTGAATGTGTGTCTCCTTATTGGACGTTTTGGGGTTCCACAGGTCTTCTTCCCTCCCCTGCTACAGAAGAACCAAACCAAGACCAAATGGGCGTATTCTAGCTGCCATCTTGAAACGCTTCAAGACATCTGTGTATTTCATTCTTCTTCTCTCGACTCTGACGTGGCCAATCCAACCCCCACCCTGACCCAGCCTGGGAAATATATTCACATAGTGCTCTAGATCATTCCTTTCTTCCTAGTAACGGCAACGTCGTTGCTTCCGGGTTTGACTCACAGCCATTTTCCTCCACGCAGGAGTGAGTGTGTGCACATGAGGGTGTGAGTGGGGTGCGTGCGTGTGGGTGTGTGTTTAAATATAATCACACCATAATTTATTCAGCTATATGGAGTAGTAGACTAGAAAGAGAAACTGGTATTTGCTTTAACTACCTGCTGCTTGTAAGCGCTGCCTCTGTAACTCAGGCATAACTGTTATACATTAAAAGAAATTAAAGCATTTGGAAGGTTCTGTGTACTCAATTGCGATTGTGTGGCCAGGCGCTGAGGGGTGTCGTGGAAAGAGTTTTAATTTAATTGAGGGGGTCAGGCTAGGGACTCTGTCTCCCTTGCCCCTGACTGTGTCCCCAGGGTCTCAAGCAGTTGCTGGGCATGTGCTAGGTGCCTGATTAATGTCTGATCAATGGACTCAAGGGTCAGAGTAGCCCCTGAACTCATGGGAACAGCACAGTGTCCCAGAGCAAAGGGACACTTCAGTCCTCTTCACCAGAATAAACTCCTGCCACTGAATTGGGGACCCTCTGTAGCTTTCTCCCCAGCACACAATGTTGGGGAGATGCAGGAGAGCTCAGAAATGTACATACTGCCTTACACACAAAGGCTGATGGGGAGGTGGGGTTCTTGGGCAGGTGAATTGGCCGTGGGAAACTCTTGAGAGAAATCTAGAAAGGAGTAAAGGGAGCTCCGTGGGACAGGGGAAGAAGCAAAGCAAAGGTAGCTCTAACCAGACTCCAGCTCAGCCTGATGGAACTCTGGAGTGCGCATCGAAACACCAGAGTTGGCCCCCACTGTGAGCGTGAGGACTGGCTTTTTGTGCCGTATCTGTCAGTGGTTAGCTGCCACCTGTCCCTTGGATATGGGCAGAGGTTTCATCTCTCCAGCATCTCTAAATGAAATGGCCATGTGGGCTGAGGGAGTTCCCTGGGGAAAGACACAGCTGAGAGCCCTTAACCATGAACTTGCACTTTGGTTTGGGGACAGGAGCACTGGCCCAGGAAAGGAGACCTAGGCAGGGACCAGTAGTGTCCACTTCACTCATGCTCCCTGGCCCTAAACTGGGGTCCCTATGTCATTACAGGGTGCTGGCTTCTTTGGATGATCTTCTGAACAGGAAGTGTGGGAACTGGGAGAAATCACACCTGAAAGATGTTGTCTTGAATTCCCTCAACTCAGTGCAAGGGTCTTCCCAGGGTCTGGAATCAACCGGAAGCTGTCCCCAGGTCCCCCCTTCCCACAGAATTCCTGAGGTGTGATGAACCCCTACCAGCCCTGCAAGAAACCTGGACCATGTCCATTCCTCACTCTCTCCTCCCCCACCCTAGCAATCTGTCCCTCAGTAAGGCCGGGAAGATAGGGGACAGCTTAGAACTAATCAAGTTCTCTCCTCAGCCCAGCAGCTGACTCACTGTGTCCTGAGACAATTTGCTTCCCCTCTTAGACCCAATTTCCATGTTTTAGAAACCAGACTAGAAGGCCTCTTAAGGGTCTTCCAGGTTGTCATGGTGATCAATCAGCTAAGCCAAATGCCAGCTTGATGCAAACCAGTGCTGAGAAAGCAGCCCAAAGTATCAGTATTGACACCAAGGAGGTAGGTCCCAGGCACAGCCTCTGCCCTCAGGGACCCCAAGAGGAGAGCCCAACTCCCTCCCTCCAGAAAAAACCTCACATTTATCCCAAGGAAAACTGAGAAATGTAGTCTTCTGTACAGGCACACTACTTCCTAGAATAAAATCAGATTTCTATGTGTAAGGAAAAAGGGACATAAATGCTGGGTAGAAGCACGTCACTGGTGTCACAATAATACCGTGTCGCACAGCAGTGTCTTTTCCTGCTTACCCCAGTTGGGCTTTGCTTCCAGTGGGTGTTTCCGTTTCAGCTTTTCCTGGGCAAAATTCACCAGTAAGGAAAAGGGACACCTTAGGCAGGTGCTAGATGGGGCCACTGAAGTGAGAGGGTCACACAGGGCAGAGGGACTGAGTCCAACCCCACCTGCTGCAGAGCTGAGTCTAGAATGTGTGGTCCTCCCAAAAGCACAGCTTCCTGAGCTGCACCCTCTCCCCTCCCATGCCACCTGATGCTCTGAACGGAGGTCTTTCTCCTTCTCCTGATGAGGGGACTTGGTTCCCAGAGGCTGCAGTGAGTGTATTCAAAGACTGAGTCGCCATTGCTGTCTCCCCTGAGAGATCAAAATGTGCTCCCTCAGACCAAGCCCACCCTTGGTCCCAGGAACCCTCTGTGTAGGCAAGGCACAGCCCTGCCCCTGCCCCTGCCCCTGCCCCACCTTTCAAATGAAAACGCAGTTCCTTTCAGTGTATAGGACAGAACATAATAACCAACAGCCTTATACCTTGGTGGCTTGGAGCATTGAAGGCTTGTTTTGTTCTTGTTGGTAATTGGTCAGCTACCTATTATCTTAGTCTGATTTCTGTTGCTATAACAAAACACCCAAGACTGAGTCATTTATAAAGAAAGGAAGTTTATTCGGTTGATGGTTCTGGAGGCTGGAGTGTCCAACGGTGCTGCTATCTGCTCAGCAGAGGTGGTAAATTGTATCCTGGCTCTTATTCCATCAACCCCAGGACACTGCTGTCATACTTCATTGGCCATAAGTCATGTGGTCTCATAGGACTTCCAAGGCAGCAGGGGACGACACGTGACACCAGCCGGGCAGCCCACAGTGCAGGGCCCCTCACAGGGTTCCAGCCACATGCAACTCTGGAAGAGACGGGGAGGAGCATGAGCCCCAGACTAAAAGATGCTAACACTGACACACCGGAAGCTGTGCCTCTGTGATGTCAGCGACCTCTCCCAGGGTACTGATGAGGCAGACACCACTGGTCCCACTACACCAATGAGGAAATGGACCCAGAGAGAAATGTGACCGTCTCCAAGTCCCCTAGCTAGAAATAGAAGGAGTTAGAGGTTCAAACCCAGACCCACATAGTCCCAAGTGCCTGTCCCTCATCCTAGGCTGATGCCCCACAGGGGAAGCAGAGCACTAAAAGAGTCATAGGCAGCAATTTTCACACTCATGGGTTTGTAGGCTGACCGTGATTGGCCAATGCAGGCTTGGATGGTGCAGTTGGCAGAACTTCAAGATGTCACCCAGTCCTGAAGCCACCACGGAGATTCTTGTGCCAGTGGTCGAAACTTCCCTGAGACCTTGATTTCCTCCTCATTTATAAAACTGTAAAGATTAGGGATCACAGAATAAAGAGAACATCTTAGAGTTCCATAGCCCTGTGTCTCACAATCTTATTTGATCCTAGGGTCTTTTATGGTAGGATTGCTTGTAATATTATAGAGAGATGCATGGGGAGCTCCCTAGCAGCCAGTGGAAAACAGAAAAGCTGATGAGTTAAACAAGCATAATGTCAATGAGAAAACAAGAAATTTATTAAGAGAAGTTTCAGGGATTTCAAGTAATTTCTCCCTGATGTCTTCATAAAGAGGACACTATTTTCAGTGACTTCACTTGGTCTAGAGATCTTTTAGGAATAGCTACAAAAGGAAGGTAAAACCATCAAGAAAGTCACAATAATATGAGTTTTTGAAAACTGTAAGTTAGTGAGACCCTATCTCAAAATAAAAAATGAAAAGAAGTTTGATTCAGTTATGCTTGGGCATGTTTTCTTAGACTTACCTTGTTTAGGATTCACCAAATTTCTAGAATCTGTATTTTTTTTCACTACATTTGGGGGATTTTTTCAGCCATTAGGTTCAAAATATTTTCTCCACGTCTTTGCTTTATTCTTCCTATTCAAAGATTTCAATAAGAAATGTCAGGTCTTTTCTTATGAACACACAGGTCTCTGAGGCTCTGCCCACTCTTTGAAATCCTTTTATCTCTGTTCTTCAGATTTTCTCTTGATCAGTCCTCAAACTTAAGGACACTTCTCTGTCATCCCTATTCTGTATTAAATTTATTCTGTTGAAGCAAAAGAAGCTGGACAGGGGTGGTGGCATACACTTGTAAGCTCAGTACCTGGGAAGCCAAAGCAGGAGATAGCTGTGAGTCTAAGGGCAGACTGAGCTACACAGTGAGTTCAAGGCTAGCCTGGACTACATAGTGAGACCCTGTCTCAAAAACAGCAAAAAAAAAAAAAAATTCCTAGAAGATGGAAGATCAATAAGTAGCAAGGTACAGAGCCTCTGAGAGAAACAGCCCAGACGCAAGAATTTAAACCATAGAGAAGACCAGACGAAAAGAGAGGGATTCTCATGACCCAGGAAGAAACTAAGGAAAAAAAAAAAGAAAAAAAGAAAAAAAAATGTGGACGGAAGGCTGGAGCCAGATGCACTCTCACCAAAGCTGACCCCGGGCAGTGCTGGGCTCCTTGGAGGCAGAGGACTCCGGGTCTCACTGAAGTCGGGGGTTGGTGAAGCCCCTGGAGGCAGGAGGACACATCACAACAGAGAACGGAGCCGGCGTGGAGATCTGCACTGGCCTGCAGTGAGCGCTCGGAATATGGTCCTCCCGTGGGAGGGGTGACCTGCTAGACAGCATATTGGAATCGGGCAGGACCGGCCTGAACCCAGAACTACAGTGGCTTCAGTTGGCGGCCCCTGGCACAGAGAAGATTGGTGGGATCTGCTTGGGCTGGATCACGCCCCCCAGGACCCAATAGCCGGGGACAAAATTGTCTCCAAAACAGTCCCAAACTGGTTCCGTCCATGCAGCACACACTAATGTGGTGAAGGCCCCCACTGGTTGACTGGCTTGGAGGGGAGGGGTCAGCCTGCACCACCCCTGCTTGCACCTCAATGATCAACAGCAAACTGGAGAGGGCAGCAATCCCCTAGCCAGTGTGCTTCAGAAGAACCATAGCCAATACGGAAAGGGGCTGGGACCTCCACTATAACACCTGTCTGGAAGAAACCAGAAACGTGACAAGAGAAAGAAACAAGAAAGTCTCCAGCCACCAATCCAGGGAATATGGGTCCAGGAGAGAGAAATACAGAAGGGATCAAGGGCAGCAAACATGCAATATCAGACATGGCATCAGCTGACATAAAGAAATATCTTCATGACATTATAGAAGAACTCAAACCAGAAACACTAACACAAGTAAAGCAGGATATAAGAAGATTAATAAAAGAAATGCTAGGCTTCTCTCAAAAGACAGAGATGGAAGACTGGAGGAACACAGAAAAAAGGAGGGAAAACTTTGATGAAGAAAATTTTTTAAAATCTAGAATACATGAACCAGATTCAAAGAGATTACCAGGAAATTAAATACTCCATTAAAATCTGGCAAAATTACTTGAAAGAATCTAAAGATAGACTATCAAAACTTGAAGATAGGTTTACAATGTGTGATCGTGAAAGAAAAGATCTCTTAAAAATGACAAGGAACCAGGAAGTAACAATAGAAAGGCTAGAAGATGACAAGAGAATCTATAACTTAAGAATAAAAAATGTGAGTGAAGAAGCAGGGGTAAACAAATGAAATACAAAGGCTATTCACAGAAATAATTAAGGAAAACTCCCCAAGCATAGGAAGAGGAAATGATATTCAGATACATGTGGCATACAGAACTCCAGCCAACTACAACCAAAACAGAGGTACACCCAGACATAAAATAATCAAGATCCTAGAAATTCATCACAAGAACAGAATATTAAAAGCTGTCAGAGAAAAGAAACAGATCACCTATAAAGGAAAAACCCATCAAAACCGCCACAGACTTCTTGACACAAACTATCAAATCAAGAAGAGCTTGGAGTGAAGTATTCCAAGCCCTGAAAGAAAATAACCTTCAACCCAGACTAATGTACCCTGCAAAAGTGTCATTAGAAATTAATGGAGAAACAAGATGCTTCCATGACAAAGAGGAACCAGGAGAGTTCATGACCACCAATCCAACCCTACAAAAAATACTGAAGGACGTTCTAGAGAGAGAGGAAAAAAAAACACCAGGGTTTCAGGAACAGTGGCAGAGATGCCTCAATGAACAGGGCATGCAGTGGAATGAAGGAGAAAAGTAGACAACCAACAGCAGAAAAATAGCATATCAGAGATGAGGCAGAGAAGGTTGACTATAATCTGTAACATAGATGGCCATGATACACTAACAAAAAGAAACACAGGTAGATTAGATCAGGAGATAGGGTCCATCAAGATGCTCTGTATAGGAAATGTAACTAACCCAAAAGAGGGTTTATGGACCAATAGCTAAATATGAGAAAACAACGCTCTATGTGACAGGAAACCATAGAGAAATAGAGGCAACTTGTCCAGCACCTACAGATAGGTTGGAAAGACATGATACTTTTGTGCAGTAGAGAACTACTCAGCTATAAGAAGGAAAACCTTGAGGCTTTTGTAGGGAAAGGAATACAACTTAAGATCAAGCTCACGGATAAAAAAGTTCAGAACTACTTAGGTAAATAGTGGGTTGCCCCCCTAATCTAAAAACTAAAGGAGTTAGTGGGATACAAAATGTACGATGCACCTTGTGAAAGTGAAAGGGGAAGAACTGTCTAAAAAAGGAAGGCAGAGGGTATTGTTAATAGTGTATCAGGATTCAAAATCCACGTTATTCTCATTACTCTGTTCAGTTTGATTATATTCTGTTTCAGTCTTTCTACTTGTACTAGATTTGTGGGCACAGACAGCTATTCCAAAAATAGCAAGATATACAATGGTAACTATCCTTGATTTCCTATTAACTTATTCTGAAGCCCTGTATAACTTACACTGTTTTATTATGACCAATCTTATTTGAATCTGGTTTGTTAGATTGCTGTTTTGTCTTGACTGATTTTGTTCAACTCTGTTATGTTTGATAGTATCAAGTCTGAGAGTAGAGGCAACTACTCTGAAGATGAAAAGATTCACTTGGAAACCCATTCTGGTTTGACTATTACCTGCTTTTAAAGTCCTATAATGTCTCCAATGTTTTATTTTTATTAAAATTGTTATGTACTGCTATGTTCAATTATACTATGCCTGATGATATAGACAATTCTATGGAAGATAACAAGAGACATCATAGTAACAATTGTAGATCACCTTGTACTGTGGTTTTAATCTTGTGCCATGTCCATCCTTTTGTTTTGAATGATCCTGTTTTCTTTTCTTTTGGTTTTATTCTTTTCAAAATAAATTTTTTTTAAAAAGCCAATCACAAAAGATCACACAGTATATGATTCTGTATTTATGAAATGACTAGAATAGGCAGAAAATAGACAGAAAACAGATTTCCTCAGAAGGCTAACAGAAAAAAGAAGACTGCCTACTATTGTGGTGGTTTTTTGTTTTGTTTTTAGAGGTAATAAAAATGTTTAAAATTGGGAAAAAAACATAAATTTAATCTATCATTTTGAGGGGAACATTTCTGGTATACTATGTTTCAATTATGTGATTTTCAACTTTTTTTTCATAGCTCCTATTTCTCTACTAAGAATTTATAACTTTTCATTCATTTCAAATATGCACACCTTGATCCCACAGGCTGTGGTTAGAATAGCCACCCTTAGGTCTTTGATAATTCCAAAATGTGGACCATCTCAGGCTCAGAATCCATCCATCACCCTTTCCCTTGAAAATTAGTCTAGAGTTTCCTGGCTTTGAGCATGGCAAGTAATTTTGGACTTTTTTAGTACTACTTTGTGGGACCTGGATCCCTTTCAAATCCTCTGGAGAAAGAGCTTTTTGACTGTTCTTTTGTTTTCTCTTGTTTCTATTTAGTAGACCATCTATCTGTTTAAATTCTGATTTCAAGATCTGGCTGCCTTCTGGGAATGGTGGTTTCCACTCAAGTCCACTCAGTTTTCAAAGCTTTTGCTGTGCTATTCAGGGCTGCTTCTCTCTGCCTCTTGGGGATGGTCTGGGACTTGGGCAGTGGTTTGCATCATCACTCCATCCCAAAGCCGTTGCTTGACTGTTATCCTTAGATGTGTCTCCACATTTGCACCACTAGAAGCTCAGTTCATATGCAGAACTAGGAATTTCCTTTCCCATCCTTCTTTTTTTGGAGATTCTCCACATCCTCTGGCTCTCAAAACTTATCTGGTTCTTCTGGCCAGAAAAATGGAGTTCTCTCAGTGTTTTAGACTCTCATACAGTCACACTATCGCATGTGACTGACCTGCCCTCAGGGAGAAGATAGGAGAGACCAAAAATAAAACCCCAAACCCTCTGGTCTATTTCCACAGCTTCACCAAATGGGGCCGCTCTGTCTATTTCCTCTGTCCAGAAAGAAAGGTCTTTCTTCTGCCTCCTAGGTGCCCACAAACCTCAACTGCCACACAGTGATTCTTCTCCACCATGAAGTTAACCCCAGGGCAGACAGATTCCTTTCAATCCCCAGATGAAAAAGGCCTTTTATGATGGTCCTATGGCCAGAGAGACAAGGCTTTAGATCTGCCTACCAGGAAGTAAGTAGGGTTCATCTGACCACCGGTTCTTGGCCACCATGACTATGGGAACCCTTTTTATCTGTGTGCCCATGGACCTCAGGGCTTCTGTGTCTTCTTGGTCTCCTCGTTTTTCATGCAGTCTGGGTGATTTGTGTGTGTAAAAGCCGCTAAACACAGTATTTCCAATGCTCCATTTTGCATGTGCTAAATACTGTGCCACTCATTCTGCCAACATGGCCTTTCTTCCTTCTCAAATCAGTGCATTTTGATGAGAAGTGGGGTGTCTTGCTCCAGGTCTCCAGCTACGGGGTGTTGGAGTGGGGAGATCCTATGCAGACCCAAATGACCCCAGAACCTTCTCTTGACCACTGGGCTGAACCTCTGAGGCCCACAAGCTTCTGATAGAGCGGGACAAGAAGGTGGATTCCTGCTGTTCAAAATTTAAAAAAAAGACATTTCCCCCCAGATAGATAAGAAGTCTAGGATCTAGGTGGAAATTAGAAAGCTGAATTCAAGGAACGGTTGAAAAGGAACCTGTTGTGTCATTCCAGGCTGAACTGAATGATGTCAGGTGTCATAGCTGTTTAAACGGGTTATAAAACAGACCTCTTTCCAAGAGTCCAGTCTATACTATGGCCTGTCCAAGGAGATTTAGAGCCTCCTAGCAGGGGAGGAACAAGCAGAAACCTTGAACATCAGTGAGATGGGTTCTGGAGGCAGAGCAGGGGAGAAACACCCATCCCCCCAGAGTTCTCATTGCTGGGTACAACCTGGAGGGACTTTGAAGCTCACTAATGCTCGCCCTCCCCTGCCAGTTGGATCAGCATCTTGGTGGGGCTGGGGGAAATTTTCAAACTGTCCCAAGTGGTTCTCAGCTATAGTTGAACACTGAACACCCATCTGAGAGGAGGCATCTAGAACCACCCAGGCAGCAGCCGGGCTCACAGGGTAGAAGAGCAGCTGGAAGCCAGGGGAACAGAAGGAAGCAAGGATGCAGAGGGAAGTTACCTGAAATCAAGAGGAGCTTCTGTGTCAGCAAAGGCCAGAGGAGTTGAGGGGCCCCACAAGACTACCTTCACTTCTCGCTGCAGAATTGCTGGGCTCCTGAGCCCATGCTTGCACCTGATCACACTGGAAGGACTCTTGGCAGGCACTAGAAGCTGTTACCCCTGCTCAGAACTGTGAAGAGATACAGATGGGCACCAGGGAAGATATGCACGTGGCGGGGGTCGAGGGGTGGACCAGTTGTCTTCTGCTTGTGAATTCACAGGCAGTTGTGGTTTCTCCAGGGATGACATGTGGCACTGCACAGAGTGTTGTTCCCCGGGGGTGCTTACTGAGTTTGGATGAGCCAACATAGACTGCAGTGCAGCTGGCCTTTACCCTCTAGACACTGTAAAGGAGGAAATGAATTGGTGACCAGCTTTTTGGGGTTGCCCAACCTAATTATAGCTTGGCTGGAGAGAACCCCACATATCCACAGCCCCTTGGAAAAACATTTGCTTTCTCCATGGTATTCTTAAACCATTTGACACACATGGCCTCTAAAGTTACTACATCTGGGGAAAAGAAGGGAAATGAGGCCTACCCAGCCCTAAAGTTTCATGTGCCATTTCCTCTTACAGCCCATTGGCCAGAACCAGTCATGTGGCTCCTGCTTACTACTGCAAGGGAGTCTGGGAAACACAAAGTAGTGAATGGAGACCTAGTGCCCAAGCAGCTCCCCCCTGAGTGTGAGACAAGGCCCATCCTTTCCCATCAGCCCAGGGGCAGGTGGACCACACTAGGCAGGGAACAGAGCATCTGCCCATCTACTCATGCCCTGGAACTGCCGAATCCCTGGAAGTTTTCCAACACTAGGCCAAGTCCTGGGAGTCTGGGAACAGTGGAAAAAAATTCAACCAGTACCAACAACAGCTGAAGGAAAGGGATCCGCTCCTGGAAAGGACCAGGGAAGCTACATGGGTGGGAGCGTCTTCTCCTCTGTGGCTTCAGCAAGGACCTTGATGCCAGCTCAGCCACTGAGAATTCCAGGCAAGGTCTAGTCACAGCTGGCAGTGAGGATCTTCATGGAGATTAGCAGCTTCATCCTCATTCTGCTCTGTGGCAACTCAGGACTAGAGTCTCTCTGAAGGCACCACAAGGCTTAGGGCTTCCTTGGCCATCTGGGCTGGAAGGAGATCTAGAATTCCCACTGGGGTGGGGTTCTGGGACCAGGCTAAGTCTCCACTCACCTTGGAGACAGTGAGGTCTCCAGGACAATAAAAGAGGAGCCCCACTATTGGTGAGGTCCTTACCCTGTGAAGGTGCTGCCAGATGCTGCCTAGGTTATCTCACTTGATCCTCAAGACAACCCTGTGAGCTAGAAATGATTGTCCTCAGAGTATAGGGAAGGAAACCAGAGTCTAGCAAAGCAAAGGAATTGATTCACAATTAAACCCCAGGTGGGAAGGTAAACTCAGTGTTTATCATTTCAACAGCATCATATAATGCAGTTTCATAAGAGTAAAGACATGGTCATTGTCCAGCTTCGGCAGCTAAAACACACCATTAATTCATTTCACCATTGCCCCCACCTCCCCTCCTTCTTGGGTTACTTTAGAGTGAATCCCAGACCTCACACCATTTCATCCATGGATATTGCAGCATATGTCTCCAAAAGATAAAAGAGCTGCGTACTTAACCACACAGGGCCTGGCATGGAGTGGGCATGAAAAGCATTTGTTGAACTGAACAAATGCATACAGACTTCCCAAGCTGAAGGTGTATATTGGAGTCTCCAGAAGGCTGCCATCACCACAGCTGGGGCTGCAAATCCTGGCTCTGTCAATCACTGTGGCCACAGCACTTGGTGAATTCAGGTTTTGCATGGGTCTCAGCTTCCTCCTCTGGAACCTGAACATCATAACACTATGGATTACAAAGTTGTCAGGACTGAATGAGGACATAAACGTGGACACCTGCCTGGCGGAGAGCTTGGTGTGGTAAAGTGTTCAGCCAGGTACACGATCTTGGTAACTGAGGGTTCAGTTTCCTCCTCTGTAAAATGGGTAAAGATAGCACCTACTCCAAAGGGTTGCTGTGAGGATTGAGTTAGTCTATGCTAGATTTTTTGGTGACAAGTTTCTAGTAAGTGCTTACTAATAACTGTTTCTAATCTGTTGCCAATAGAAGCCTGCAGCTTGGGAAAGGACTGCCTGGGATAAATATTCCCATCTTATAAAATTCAACAGCTACAGATCTGACTGTAATTCAGATTAGAACAATAGTTCTCCATGGAGGGCAATTTGGCTGCCCAGGAGATGTTTGGCCATGGCTGGAGACATTTCGAGATGCTATAATTGGACAGCTGAGCTGCTCTGGAACTGGGTAGAAGCCGGGGATTCTACTAAATATCCTCCAAAGCATAGGAGAGTTGATTCTCTGACACAAAATGTTAGCACCAAGGTAGAGAAACTGAATTAAAAGGAGACAGGGAGGGGCTTGGCTCATTACCCAGGAGATGCATGGCAGATCTCCTTCAGACTCACCAGATTAACAGGCTGTTTTCCCTCTTGACCAGAGTAACAGTTGACCCCGTCCTTCCCAGCAGTCAGCTGGGTGTGCAGGAGGCCTGGTTGCAGTTGGCACACTGCATCTTACGACGTTTCCTCTCCAGGTCTGTGCAGCTGCTTTGGAATGGGGTGGGAGGACTCTGCAGAATGAAGGGCCCCAGTGTCCCACTGGGATGCAGGGTACAGTGGGGCGTGTCAGCAGCCTCTGGTCCCAACCTAGAGGCAATAGGAGGGTCCAGGAAGGAGGCCTATGCAGAGCAGAAACAAGGAAGTTTCATGAACTTTGTAGCAAGAATGGACCATTGTTTATACCCTGGCCCTCTCCATTACCATTGGGGACCGTGGCATGGGACTTACCTCCACCAAGACTCTTTGCTCATCTGTAAAATGGACTTAACATATCTGGGCATGGGGTACCTGCCTGTAACCTGAGCACTCAGGAGTCTGAGGCAGGAGAATCACTGCAAGTCTGAGACCAGCCTGGGCTACCAAGTGAGCTCAAGGCCAGCCTGAACTGCATAGTGAGACCCTGTCTCAAAAAGACAAAAAAACCAAAAACAAGCCTAACATACCTACTCCATAGGATGCTGTGAGAGTTTATCCACCAAATACTAAGAGCACAGGCTCGGGAAGGACAAAGTATTGTTCAAAGTCCCAAAGTTGCCAGAGCTGGAATCTTTTAATTCTTAGTCCAAGTCTGCACACATACACATGCACACACTCCTTCCTTCCTTCCTTTCTTCCTTCCTTCCTTCCTTCCTTCCTTCCTTCCTTCCTTCCTTATTAGTCAGCACACTGATTGGTCAGTCAGGGAGAATGGCAGGGTGAGTGGAGGGCCTTGAGAGCCTGGTGTGCTGTCTGGATTTTGAGAATCAATGAAGCCACCAAGGGTCTTCAGTGGCATGATCTGATTCAATTCATATGGAAAGCATATAACATCCTGTGGACAGGCAGTAGGGGACACAGTGGGGACCAAAGGGCCTGTGAGAATCGTGGCTCAGAGCAGGTGGCAGAATGAGGTGGAGAGGAGCAGGTAGATTCAGGGCACATATGGAAACCGGGGCGGGCAGATCCTGCTCAAGGACGGGGAACGGTGGGATTGGACAGGAAGGTTGGAGGGTAGCACCTGGGCTTGGGGTCTCAGCAGCTGGGTGGATTTGGGGCTCTTTGCTGAGCTCATTCTGGGAGTTAAAACCCAGGAGACCCTGAATGGAGGGGCTCCCAGAAGACAGCTTCGTAGCTCAGGGGAGGATGGTGCTCTGGGAACGTGGCTGGTCCTCCAGGTTTGCTTGAGAGCATGCAGGGGGTGAGCAGAGCAGAAAAGAGAGCCAAGGGCTGGGACCTGTAGAGATCAAAAAAGCAAATAAGGACCAGCGAAAATGTCCTCAGAGCTGCAGAAGGACAGGGGCGAAGCAGGGGAGGGCAGTGCCAGAGACGAGCTGGGTACCAGGTCCTCCCCAAGCAAAGCATGGAGAACACAGTGGGGCCGCAGCGACTGGGAGAAGTTGTCACTAACTCAAACACGCCGGAGAGTGCCAGGAAAATTTCCATCTGCCACCTGCTCACCCCATTGGCCCTCTTCCACTAGAGTTGTCCCCTTGATAGCCCCACGGAGGCTCCCGAGAGAGGCCCGTGGGATTGAGCTCCAGGCTCCGGCGCACCTCGGAGCTACACTCAGCTGTGAGTCCCTGGTCAGTCCTGGAACTTGTGGAGCCTGCACTTCCTCACCCAGAGCTCGGGAGCGTGGAGAAGGCTGGGCACAGCTCAGACCAGAATTCTTTGCTCTGCTGGCCTCAGCACCCCGTCATCCCGTGACATGGCCTGGTGGCTTCCCCAAAGCAAGAGGGAGTGAGTGTGCGGGTGTTAAGACTGGGCCACCGGATGCCTCACGATGGATCCTGCCTCCAACACCTCAGTCCGCTGGTTGTCAACTCTGGATGCTGCTGGTAGGACTAGAGAGGTGCAGCCAGGGATTAAAACAAGCACAGCTTGAGCCCTGCCTTTGTTCTTGCCCCATTGGTCGCTCTCTGGGGTGGAACCCAGGGATCAGCATTGTTATTGTTATTGCTACTGTTATTGTTATTGCTATTATTATTGGTCTCCAGTTGATTCTGACACACCATCCAGGAGGATAACCAATGGGGAAACTGAGGCCCTAGAACTCTAACCCTGAAATCCCCCAGGCTGCAGACAGAAAGCTGGCATCCTCTTCCTCTCAGAAAAGGTATCCTGGGAGGAAGTGTGGTGGGTGATTAAAAACCAAGGCATTGGCACAGAGGCCATGGGGGTCACTTTGTAGCAGTGTGACCCTAGGGCAAGTTGTCCCCAACCTGATTCTTAGGAAAGATGAATACTTGCATAACAATTTCTTGGCTCTTTACAGTTGGCAAAAGCATTTTAGGCTTGAGAAAATAATTTCCCATACCATCTCTTCACATCCTCCTCCTGAATCGCCCCATAGTAGGGGAAAATTATCAGTTCTGTTTTCCAGCTGGGGAAACTGAGACTCAGAGATGAAATTGTTCAGCAAAAGATGCCTGGCCAAGGTCTGGGTGGAGATTGTCTTTCTCCTTAGCCGAGAGGAGTCTGGAACTAAGAAGATCCACAACAGAGATGCACCAGGTGACCAGCTGCACCTGGGACATGGGGGAAGACTGGGAATGGGTGAGTGAGCCAAGAGACAGGTACTTGGTGCTTCTAAACAGGGCCTGCAGCGACCATGAGCTCCACTGCAGAAAAGAGAAAATCAACTTTCCACCCCCAGCATCGCTCTGTGCCAGGAACATGCTGGTCCTTTGCATGTGGCATGGGGCACTCTTGTGCATCCATTTTGCTGGAAGGAATTGTTTTCCTGGTGAGAAACTGTGGCCAGAGCATCTACTTCCTAGTCTGGAGCCCCTTTGACATTCCAGAATTCAAAAAGGAGCAAACCCAGGAGGCAAGTTGAGACATTCGAGCTATAGAGGCAGACTCTTCACATGGGCACCAAAGGGAAACTGAGGCCCTGATGGGGGATCAAGGCTGCAACCTTCCCAGGGGCACATGGCCAGCAGAGGCAGAGCCCTGCCTGGCCCCCAATGCAGCCCAGAGTTGGTCCTTCCACCTCATGCAGCTTCTTTATTTATTCTGACTAACGATCGTCTGCGAGCAGATCTGGAAACGCTGACACAAGAGCCAGGCTGGGTGGGGGCAGAGAAGGCAGGAGCGGGAGAGGGGTGAGAAGGCTGCACGCCTACACACGCGTCCACACACACCCACACGCGCGCACACACACACATACACACGCCTTCCATTTCCTGAGATGTCCACCTGCCTTTATGAATATAAGTGGATTTGTAACAAGCATTGCAGCTGCATATAAGGCATTCAGACATGGAGACAATTTTACTAGATAATAGACTATCATGCAGGATACAATTTAAATTAAAAAATGCAATTTTCACCTTGAAATGAACAAATGATTACAATTTCTATACAAATTAAGGCATTCAGCCTCTCTTTCAGTAGTGGCACCAGCCCATGAAATATGACATAATTACCATGAAATACATTTTCAAATATTTTGATTTTTGTCCACCGCTTTTTAAAAAACATAGGCCGCCTTCTAGGTCTCCGAGTGTGTGTTGGCATTTCCCACCTTCTGGGAAAAACACATTAAAAAGAAAAGCCAAAGTCCCCGAAGATGAAGTTGGCCCCCCTCCCTGCCCTCCCCTCCGCCCACCGCCTCACCCCTCAGAGTTCCCTGTCCTCCCCCTCCCCCTCCCTCAGCACAGAGATAAAATTGAAAAAAGGCAGATGGAGGAGGAGAGGGGACGCAGGCAACCAGCTCCAAAGCCTGAGATTTATCTAAGTTGCTACGCTTATCTGCAGAATCGCATCTGTTGGTTATCTCGAGCCAACCACTCCAACCCATCTTCCCGCTCCCCTCTGAAATCACCACCCCCTACACACAGATCCATGCATTTCCCCCTCAACCTCCACTCTCATTTTTTAATTATTTTCCCATTCTGTTGTCTCTTTGTGCCTGGAGATGAAGAGATGAGCAGCCATTGCCTGGGGCTTGATCTGGTCCCACGGAACTCAAGTTCAGAAGGATGGGTGGACAGGAGGGTGGCAGTGGTCTCAGCTCTCTCGGTGGGATTCTCTGTCCACTGCCAAGCTCAGTGACATTGATGAAGGTCATTCCTACCCAAGTCTGCCTCCTGCCTGTATCAATAAGCCTCTACCATCTTCAACAGCCCATCCCTCTGGTCAAAACTTGTGTTGGGTTTCTTGGACCCATAGACCTATGGGAGACCCTGGGTCTCTCCTTTGGTCCTAGCTCTGAGTTTCCTGCCCTGACCTCTCCTCTGCTGGACAGGCTTTGCCACTCCCACACCCAGTGGCTGTCTTTAGGCCTTGGATTCTGACTGTGGTTGGTCTCCTGTCACTCTCCAGGCCAGCAGGGTCCGGCCTGTTCCTCCTTGAGGGTTACTCTGGCTCCTCCCTGGGTTCTGAATTTCCCCACCAGAGCTTGATCGGCTTCCCATCTTCTCTTGGAAACAGGGAAGGAGCCAGAGGAGAAAGGCTAAAGTGAAAGTCAGCTTACTAAAGAGCTTGGTTTTCCTGAGCACCTGAGCTTTTGTCTTCCATGCACCTGTACTTGCTCCACTGTGGTCCTGTCTTCCACCTGCCCTGCGGGGAGGCCAGTGCTCAACACTGTACAGGTATTGTAGTTCCCAGTAGAGGAATTGTCACAGCAATGCCATGCCCAGGGCCATGGCTTCCAGACGCTTGCTTGGAAGGTGCTTTGTGGGGATTTGTTTCCCTGGCTCATACTTTAGTACAGAAAGCACAACGAATGTCCAAATGCAGTCTCCATCTCCTTCATGCTCTCTGAGCCTGGTCAGATCAACTGAACCTTGGTTTTTCTCCTTTGTAAAGTGGAGGTAACGATGCTTCTCCTGTGTGGAATCTGTAGAAATAGCTCCATCCGAGCGTGGCAGGCTTCTGCATGTGTGTTTCTCTTCTTGCAATTGGGCTTCCAGCTCAGAGATCCTAAAAACAAATCTTCCCAGTTTATCAAGACAATCCCCAGCATCCAAATATTTATCACTTGGAAACATGTTGCTATGGGGAGGGGAGGAGTCAAGTTCCTACACCCAGAAGAGACAGACAGCTGAAAGATGACTGCGTGAGTATCCGGGGGTGGGGGAGAGAGTTGGGGAAGCAGGATGGAAGGAGGTAATCAAAATAAAGTCTATTAGCCCCCACTGTCTGTCACTGTCCCTGTCTCTAGCTTTGTCTCATTAATCCTCCTTACAGTACTAGAAAGTTAATATCAACCTCATTTAAAAATGGGAAAACTGGGTCACAGAGAGGCTGTATCATTTGCTCAAGATTACACAGCCCAAGAAGTGGCAGAGCTGGGATTTGAAGCCAGATTTCCTGGTTCTAAAAAACTGTTAGAAACAAGAGCTCTTGGTAGACCAGATGACCATATTTGCCCATCTGCTTATTTTTTTCACTAGGAAGGTATGATTGAGTAAGACATGATCTGAGAACAAAAGACATGTGAAAGCTAGCAGTGGAGTAAGACACTACATAATCAGCTTCACCCCAAGGCAGAATTCATTCATGCCAAGCACAGAAATCCAAGGACTATGCCCATGATATTCTGGTCAGACCAGGTCCCGGGGGCAGCTTGGGTGGAGGAGTGAGCACAGGACAGTAGACACACAGGATTCTGCCACCACCCCACATGGCTTGGCCAGATCACTTGGGGTATCTGAGCCTCTGCGTCTTCACCTGTAGGACAAAGGAACTGATGTGAAATCAATGGTCTATACCTAATCCATGGGTCCCCCAGTGATAGGCGGGAAGGAACTCTGAGAGGTCACATCTTTTCAAAGGTACAGTGGACCCTTGACCTAGGAACCCAATCCATTCCCGAGAGCTGGTTGTAACTCAGGTTGTCAATGGTGGCTCAGGCTCCTCCACACAGCCTTCAAGTTCTCTCCTGTACACAGATGGATCTCAGTGTCCTCGGAGAGACACTGGCCCAGGATTTCTCAGTGAACCCATCCAGGAAAGGATGTTGTAACATTCCTTCCAGAACCCTTTAAGGATTAAATCTCTATCTGAGACCATCTGGAAGGAGAAGTCCTAACTCAGGACTTTGGTCAGAAGTTAAAACTAAAATTCCAGTCATAACCCAAGTTGTCTGTATGTCAGGCCAGTCATAACTCCAGAGACCACTGTAATCATTTCCCTTTCAGAACTGGGGCTCAGACCCCGGGCCTCATGCATGCTCGGCAAGCACACTACCATCAGGCTACATCCTCAACCAAAGTGCTCAATTTTAATGTTTTAAATTCATGTAAAAACCAAAGGAAAAAAACTGCATGTAAGTGTTGCATTCTGTTCCCAAGCACATGCTATACACTTTTAAATGGTGTCAATTTAGTTCTAAATCCCCACCCCCACCCCTGACACATGCGCGCACACACGCACACACTCTATCTAAAACCACTACCACTGTCTTTATCGCTTTCTCATTATTGGACACAATACCTGACAGCCACAGCTTAGAGGAGGAGACGTTTCTCTTGGCTCACTTTTTCAGGTTGGTTGAAACAGCATGGTGGAAGGGTCTGGTGCAAAAAAGCTGCTCACATCATGGTGACCAGGAAGCAGAGAGCAAAGGGAGGCTTTGGGGAAGAAGATGTACAGACACACACACCCAGGGACCCTCCTCCCTGACCAGACTCCACCTCGTCTCAGCACAATCACCTTTGACGTGTGTGACACCCCCATAATCCAGTCACCTTCCAAAAGCCCCACCCCTCAACACATGAACCTTTTGGGAACATTCCAGATCTAATCCAAAATAACAGCCAACCCTCAGAAAAGTTATGCCGCGTATTTTTCCCGTGTCTTTGTTGCCTATGCATTTGGCTAAGCTCCAGATCCTCTTATCCAGCCTTTCCAAGACCAGAGTACCCCTAGGATCATGCTCCATCCCTGCTCATAACATCCACACATTCTAACGCAGAGTTACTCTGACATCTTAGATTTATAACATTGTCATTTTTAATGATGATGATGCTAACCCTCAGGCACTGCCGCGCTCCAATACCTTGTCCAAACTGATGTCCTCTAGTTCTCAGTTCACCTGTTCCCAGTGTCTGACTCTCAGTCACGGAAAGGAAAGTGTGTGATCCCAGCCAGCCCCTTGCTCCTGCTCCTGTTCCGGGAGGCAATTTCCAGCCTCCATCCTACCAGCACAGTCTACCAGGCTGAACACAGCTAAGGCGTTTGGTGTCCTTGAAAGGAGGCAAAATGACCATGGTAGAAAGTTGTCTGAGGTCCTCTGTGTGTACTAATGGCTTAATAATGACAGCCCACATGTGCTGGTGCTTTTGTGTCCTCTGACTATATTGTGTCAGTGAACTTACACAACCATGGTGCATTACTTGGATGGTTCCCAATGTACAGAGGGCAAAACAGACTCAGTTTCCATGACTTGCCCGAGTCCCACAGCTAATTGGAGGCTGTCGAATTCCAGCTCCTCTGTTGCACCTCTGATAACAGACAGCGCTGTGGGGAACAAGGCATTGACTCCAGAGCCTGGTGCAGCATCAGTTAAATATTTACGGAGAAATGATTGAATGAATGGACAGAAAGCACCAACCAACATTCAGCCAGGTGAAAGATTAAATCCTACTACAGACAACTGGTGCTCAGTGCCCAAGATGTTTCCAGGTCTCACAGCTGCAGCAGGACAGGGATGATGGTGGTGCCTGGGAGTGGCTGGAACCCAGGTCTGTGGTTTGTGGCTGAGTCCTCTGTCCTCCCCCACCAGGAGCAGCACCCAGTCTTGGCAGGGAGACCTGGGTGGCTTGGCAAGATGCTATGATACAATCTGAAAGACATTCAAGTGCATAAAACACAGCCTAGAAGGGTGGAATAAACGTGTGGAATGGAATTGTGGGTTTTCTTTCTATTCTCCCTGTGGATGCTCCATAGCTTTGACAACTAGAAATTCAATAAATAGAAAAAGGTAGAGAAGGAATACATAGGAGAAGGAAGACTTGAACCCCCACACCCTTCCCATCTTCACATGATGTTATGGTTTGTGTCTAGATGTTCCCCCAAAGCCGCATGTAGTCATGCAGATTCATGAATTTGTGACTGATTCATGGTCCAGTGCTGGGATTATAGATGTGAGTGCCACATCCACCCTAGGGACAGAAAGAGTCTTCTTCCCATGCTCCTCCCCTTTTGCTGTTGTTGCTTTTGCTGTCTTCTGTCACTGTGAACTGTTGCCTTCTGCCATGAGCCACTCTGCCTTGGAGCCAGCTGACTAGGAACTGAAATCTCCACACACTGTGAACTAAATAAACATTCCTTCCTTAATTTTTGGTGTCAACAATAAGAAAAAAGGAACCAACCCACATGACACCGTAGGAGATGCTCTTCTAAGGCTCTTTCTGCCCAGATGTGCCTAGGATGCCATGCACAAGCATGTGGCATGGCCATTCTTAATTAGAAGATCCCAGTTCCAATAGGCCCCATGTGTCACACTGCCAGAGATCCTCACACCCCAGCACAGGACCAGGCAACAATACTTATTTTTAGGACCAGTGCTACTCTTGGTAGCCACCATGCACTAAGCGCCTACTTTGTGCTTGGCACAGAGCCGAGACCTGAATGTACATGACCTTACTGAATCCTGGTGACAGCTGTGGAGGAAGGTGCTGGGCTTGTCCCCCTTGGAGAGGCACTCACTGAGGTCCTCTGGGTAAAGAGCTCCCTGGGGACCAGTGGCAGAGCCGTGATTCTGTGACCTTCAGCACCGCAGGATGCAGCTCTCTCTGCGGAGTCTGTAAACATCACTGTGTACAGAGGTCCAGCTTCTTGCAGGGACAGCGGTGCAGAGGTCTTGTATGACTAATCCCAGAAAGAGCTTCAAGTTAGCCAGCAAGGTGGAAGAGAACTGATACAGGCAACGTGTGTGTGTGTGTGTGTGTGTGTACACTGCCTCAGGCACAGGAAGTGGAAAAAGAGTAAACCCGGCGTGGGGGATGCTTCTGAGTGCGTTAGAGAAAGTCTCCGGTAGCCACCTGAGAGGCTGGGCACGTGGGCTGCCCCTGGACCAGGGGACCGGGGAAGATGCCTTTGTCCTTGTGAACTTGGAATCAGGTGAAGGTATCGTGTAAAACATACAATGCACGGATTTTTAACATTCAGGAAGAAGAAAGGCGACATTGTCTTTGAAAATATAGCCACGTAGGGTGTCAGCAGGGTGCTCATGGGGACCAGGCTCCAGACTGTCTCTCCAGAGCGGTTTCTCCTCCACTGTTGCCTGACTGGTTTATTTGCCCCATCAGACAGTCATTTAGGGGAGCGCAAGGCTCCCAAGCGCAGGGATGAGCCTGATGGCTGAGATTTCCACATTCAGGGCCCTGTGGGGTACTGGGGTTCCTGACTCCAGAGCTCACGTTCCAGTTGGTGGAGGCAGACAGTCAGCAACTGAACAAATAACTATTGAAACGGTGATTGCCGCTGTTGCTAAGCCTGGTACAGCAGAGGACTCTGAGAGGCAGGAACAGGGCTGCGCTACTCCCCCGAGGAACCTGTTTACACATTAATCTGAACGATGCTGGGAAGGCAACCACACACAATTTCAGGCAAGGCATTCCAGGCCAAATGAACAGCATGTGCAAAGGTCCTGAGGTGAGGTCTCCCAGAGGGGATAGTATGAGCTTGGGCGTGAGATCTCTGACTATAGTGGGATATCAATAAATCTCTCACACCTTAAAGCTACCAGATGGAGGTAGCTACCAAGTCCCGAGGCTTACTAGACTCAGATTCCATGCTGAACCTTTACAGGCCTCTTCATCACCTTTAGCAACATCACTGATTCTTAGCTGGCTCCCACTAACAGCCAGGGCAGCCTCACCAGCTTTACCCTCGACCCTGAACTTGCACCTTGGACTGTGGGGTCAGCAGGCCACCGTAACCAATCCTCCCCACAGTGCTTGCTGCAAACAAGGACCACAGAGCTCCATCATCACCACCCTCTCCCCACCCCTGGGTCCTCTCACTGCCTCCTGAGACTGTCCCTTAATGTCCCCCAGGTCACAGGGAGCTTCCCCAAGTCTCCAGTATCAAAAGGCCAGAATCGGCAGCTTCTGCCTCACCTGCCAACAGGTGCCCTCCCATCTCCCGGGCAATCCAGGTGCACATGCACCATGGGTGGCCTTCAGTTTTTGTGATGCACTGCTGCCCCTTCTATAAGTGGACAGTGGCTCGGCAGCCGTGACAGGACTGTCCCTTGTGATCTAGTGAAATGGAGTGACTTGAAATACTCAGAGACTAGCTTTGTGTCCCGGCTCCTCCGTTCATTAGCTGTGTGTCCTCAGATTGGTTTCTTAACTAGTTAGTTTCTCAGTGTCTCATCTTTTAAAAACAGATACTGCGGGGCATGGTGGCGCATGCCTGTAATCCCAGCACTTGGGAGGCTGAAGCAGGAAGATCACCACAAGTTTGAGGCCAGCCTGAGCTACATAGTAAGTTCAAGGATAGTACCTAGTAGTACCTAGGGAACTACCTAGTGAGGCCCTGTTTCTAAAGACCAAGAAAAACAAAATATAGATACTAATGGTGGAATAAAAACGTTAATATGGGTAACACTCAGAGTACCCGTCAAGCAGCATATACTAAGTACATGCTAGAAGTGAGGTTCTTGGGGCCTTTTCTACCTGCACTGCAGCCTCAGCCCCTCTGTCCCTCCACACAGCCCAGGCATCACCCCGAGTCCCCAGACCTGCCCTCTTCCTGCGCACTCAGGACCTCAGTGTAGAAGGCTTTCCTCTTCCTCTGGAGCCCTCTGCTCCCCGCTGGGCCCCGCCCCATCCCTCCTGGTCAGCTCCAGCCCATGTCCTGTCCAGTTTCCTTCTGTGGCGGTTGTTTCTTGAAAACAGAGCCTGTTTATCTCCATATCCGGGCTATGGCTGTTAATGAGTGTTCCATAAGCTCTTGTAGAATAAAAATTAGGAGTAGATTTCTTTAAATGAATCAGTATCAGAGACTGGCAAATAAAGATCTCCCAGGCCTCCTGAATGACATTCAAAATGGCAGAAACTATCCAATTAGACCATGGGTACTGACTGTCCCCAAGCTGTGTTTCTGGGTGAGTATG
The DNA here is from genome assembly GCA_004027455.1 of Hydrochoerus hydrochaeris. Taxonomy (NCBI): domain Eukaryota; kingdom Metazoa; phylum Chordata; class Mammalia; order Rodentia; family Hydrochaeridae; genus Hydrochoerus; species Hydrochoerus hydrochaeris. The sequence goes on along the minus strand of PVLA01008775.1, from coordinate 57,129 downwards.
TGTCTATCAAGCACATGGAAAGGCACCGGGAAGAATGACCATCACACGATGCCAGAGAGATGCAATGTGCAGAACAACACATTTCAGTGGTGGGCGAAGGGCCCTGTTCCCTTGTCTTGTTGAAATGATTATTCAAAATACGGTCAGCGAAAAGTCCTCTCTACCACTCTAGATCCTAGCTGCCTGCAGGTCCTCCCTGGCCAGCCCCCGGACCTCTGAGTCTGGTTTGCTGAGTGTGGCCATAGTTTGGTGACAGGTACACATTGGGGGTGTCTGTGTGCAGGGCCACCAGGTCAAGGGTGCCACAGCTGGCGGTGGGCAGGAGTGGGAGAAGGAAAACAAGCAGGCACAGGAAGAAGGGAGAGAAATGGTAGAATGTCTTCTCAGTGTCATTCAACAGGTGTTTATTGAGCGTTTGCTGTGTTCTGGGTTGGGGAAGGGGAAACTGAGGCCCAGGAGAGGAAAGGGGCCTTGACTAGACTTGAGCCTGGCTTCCTGCCCTAAATTCTGAACTTGACAAGGCCCTTAACCAGCCCAGGCCCTCTGAAGACTCCAGAACGGCAGGGGACGCTAAGCTGAACTGCGTAGGGCAGGAGGGAATGCCCACGGTTGTCGAGTGGGTCCCGTCTGCCCATCTTCCCTGCAGCCCTAGAGGCAGGCTTCACCCCTGAAGAGACCTTGGAGGTCCAAGCCATGAGGTGGCCCAGTCTGCTGGGTGAATGCCTACTATGTGCCAAATTAGACTCCAAGGTCTCCGAGCAACACCGTGAGGTCTCGGCTGCTCCAGCGCGGGGAGGGGAAGACCGGGCCCAGAGATGCCCACAGCTCACCCCAGATCACAGAGCCAGCACCCCGACTGTCCCCCTCACCTGGGAGATGGAATGCTTCCTGGAGGAGGGAAGCGGATTGGTCAGCAGGCCCCTGGGGAGGGGTGTGTCTGTTTATTCCACCACTGACCCTGGACACTGGGCCCCCTGCTTCACTTCTGTCCTCTATCCCAGGAGTCCCTGCCGCTGTACCTACCCCCTTCGCACCCCTCCCCCCGTCATGGATTATTCCTGGGGACCCTGGGGACAGGGTCAGGAACATCTGGATCCCGTTAGGAGGCCTAGTTGGGGGTAAAGGGGTGGGGACGCTAAGCCAGCAGAGCAAGGGACCTAAATAAGTTTCAGAGCCTCGGCCGAGCCCGGTATAGGCGGGGCAGGAAGGTGGGAGCAGAACAGCTCAGGGGACCCTTCCTGAGCTGCTGGGCCAGGCAGGAGTGGGATTATGGAATTAGTTCAGGAGACCACACTGGGCAGGGGCTGGCAAAAGTGGCCCCAGGCAGTGGCCAGCCAGGCTCTGTCTCTACCTCCCTGGGGACAGTGGGCGCTGGAGGTTCAGTGGGAATATGGTTTGGTTTAGGGGCCAGCCCCACAGCATAGGACAAATCAAATTCAGCTTGAAATTCCAGGCCGGTCACGGCAGCCCAGGTGAAGGCTACGGCCCAGAGGAGGAGGGAGGCCGGGAGGGGGTGCACAGGGCAGGAAAGGGCTTCTCACCCCAACAGCCTCACCAGGGCTCAGGCTGCTGCTGCCCAGCATGCCCCGCTTCGTGCTGGGGGCCGGGGAGAACCTGAGAAGAAGCCCACAGTGGGCGCAGCTGTCCCACACTTCCTGAGCTCTGAGGTCACTGGCCTTGATGTAGACCCCACGGAGGGCCCGTGAGCATCCACTCCTTCCATGAGAAAGGGGCGCGGAGCGAGGAGGTGAAGAAACAGCTTCCGGAGCTGACACTCGTGAAGAAGAGGGTGAGACGGGAGGTGGAGGAGATGCTCCAGGTCGCCCAGAGCAGGACTTCCGGGTTGGGTGGTAGCTGCGGGGCTGGGAGGGTCACACGGGGTGGTATCGGGGTTCAGAGTAGACAGAGATTGATGATACTAAAGCATTTTGAATGCCAGGGTACACGGCTTAGATTTTTGCCTCAGAGGTACCAAGGACCTGTCCTTGTTGGCGGATGGTGGTGCCAGCACCTCCCAGGGCAGGTGTGTGCCGACAGGTATGTGCTGAGCCTTGAGAGGACTACAGATGTGCTGGGTGCCGGCATCCAGGTGCCAGCTCCGGGCTCCCTGGGGACAGGGCAGGGAGTACAGGGACAATATGATGGCAGGGGTCAGTGACAAGGGGGATGGTGGACAGGAGAGCAGTGAAGGTGACGAGGTTAGAGGTGAGCAACACGACAGGGTTGTCGTGGTGGAGCTGTCACCTGGGGTCATTCTTGCAAAGCGCTTCCAATAGGATGTCCCCAGCCAGGTCCCCTGTGTCACTGGCCTTCAGTGCTCAGGACCAACACATGGGACTGGCTGGGGCCCAGCTGTGGGAACCCAGGGAGCTCAGTGAGAGCCTTGTCGTCTTGGTGTCCAGTGTCTCCTTCGCCTGTACCACCAGGACGCTGTGCCCAGCCTGCTGCCACTGCTCCTCCACCCCCGTCCAGGAGCCACCAGGGCCCGGTGCTGCCCCAGGGTGCAGGGAGCCCAGGCGCAGAGCCACACACTGATAGAGGCCAGCAGCCCAGCCTTGGGGTGACCCTGACTATGACAGCCTGATCAGGCCTTCTGCATTTGCTGAGCACTTACTCTGCACCAAGCACCGTCCTCGGTGCTGGAGACCCAGCTGAAAAAAGGTCTCTGCTCAGAATGCTCACATCCCAGTGGGGTGGTGGTAAACAGCAGAGTGAGACTCGATGTAGTAACTCAAGGTGGGGACAAGTGTAGTGAAGAGGAATGGAGTGGACCGCATAAAAAAAGAGGATTGTAGCCATCTTGGAAAATGGTTTTCATGAAACAAATCCTCAGCTGGTCGTGGTGATGCACATCTGTCATCCTAGCCCTCGGGAGGCTGAGGCAGGAGGATCTCAAGAAGCCAGATTGGGCAACTTAATAAGGGTCTGTCTCAAAATAAAATAAAAGGACTAGAGCTTCAGCTCAATGGTAGAGGCCTTACCTAGCATGCACAAAATCTTGTTTCATCCCCAGAACAAAGGCAAAAACAAAATAAATCCTCTTGGTCTTCCACAAAACATTTGTTCAGTGAACTGAACAGATTGGTGCATGACAGAAACAGCATTCTTGGTAGGGTCTAGTCACGAATCACTGGATCCTGTGTCCTTTCTTGAGACTGTTCAAATGACAGCCACCTGGAGGGAAGCTGGGACTAGAATAAAGCTCCTTCCCCACTAAGGCTCAATTTCTCCCACTGTAAAATGGATCCCAAGCTCCCCCTGCAAGTGAGGCTGGCCAGGGTCAGTGTCCAGCCCTCACATGGCCCTCCCTGGCCAAGTAGTCTCTGTTCCCACATTGCTAAGTACCTATTGGATCCAGAAGGGACCCCGCCTCCCCTGGCCCTGCCACCTCATCACATCCTGCACAGTGGTGGCATCTTGCCCTTGGCTGGCTGGGCATCCCCGGGCAGGAAAGGGCGGCGGCTCCTTTAAGGCAGGCCCCAGCTGGGTGGCCTGGATATTGGAGCAGGGACAGATTAGGTGGCAAGGCGCGTGGGCCCAGGCCAGATGCGCCAAGTGGCCTCGTTATGTATTCATGAGCTGTGAGGAAAAGAAATAAAAGGATTCATTATCACCCAAACTGTTACTAATGACATGTACCTGGAGCCCATGCACCTCTGGAAATCTAATGCGACACACTCCGAGAGAAAATATATTCCGGGGCTGGGCGCCTCAGCCCAGGGAGAATGTCCCCTCCTGCCCTCCCTCATTGCCATTCACTCGAGGCGACATTTACAATTCTTCTGCCATTATGTCCGACCAGGGCCTCTGAGCCTCTGTCACGACCTGCACATTAGCTGAAAATTGGAAATTCCACAGCGTGGCCGTAGCCATGGCCGTGCCGCGGTGGGCTGGGACGCTGCGGGGTGCAGGAACCCAGAGACGTGGGTCTGCATGAGGGTGGAGAGGGCCTGGGTGTGAGGACAAGGGAAGGGACAGTGCTGCTGGCCTGCACGGTCCTGCTGGCCCTCCTCTGTCCCCGGGATGGCCCAGCCCTGTCTTACACCTGTCCTCCACTCATCCTCTTACCTCCATCCTGCTTGGAAAGTTCCTCTGTTTCCTGGGTGACAACCCTGGCCCTTTGTTCCCTTCACAGGCTCATTACTGACCACTGCTCAACGAGGACCATGAGCGGCTATCTCTGGAGTGAGATAAAATGAGGGCCAGGCACTCACAGGGACTTCACCTCCTGATCCTCACCTCCACACCAGAAAGCTGGTTCTGTGGGAACCCGTGGACAGAGAGGAAGATGACGGCTTGCAGAGGGGAAGGGAGCTGCTGAAGCCCACACAGTGGACAGAAATAGACCTGGGAGGGATGGATGGACCGATTGAGGGACAGGGCATTGAACCCAGGCTTGTTCTATTATGGAGCTACATCCTCAGCCCTTATGTTTTAAGGCAGGTTCTTCCTAAATTGTTCAGTCTGGCCTCAAACTTGTGATCCTCCTGCCTCAGCCTGCTGAGTAGCTGAGATGAAAAGCATTACCATGCAAGACAGGATTTAACTGGAAGTGGAGCGGTTCTGAGACATCCTGAGCTCACCCAGGGCCACATGAAAACCCCAAGCCCAAGCTTTGGCTCCCCCAAGCAGCCCTCTCCACAGGCTTCCGCCCACCGTGTTCGGACCATGAGGATGGGCAGCCCTGGGCACTTGTTTAGTGCAGCTGTGTGGAAGATACAGCCACCTGTCCCAGTGTTTCCTGCATCTTCCTACAGAGCTCAGCACCCAGGAAGCACAGAGTTAAACCCTGCAGAATTGTTATAGTTTAGATCTACAGTGTCCCCAGTGCATTCCGAGGTAGGGCATTTTTGATGCTGGTTGTGGAATGGGGGCTCTTATCAGTGGGTTAATTCATTGATGACTTCTTTGCTCTTAGGAGGTAGAGCCTAGTTAGAGAGATTGGTCACTGGGAATGTGACCTGGAGGGGTGTGTTCTTTCCCCCAGATGCAGGGAAGTGAGCAGCTTTTCTGCACTACACACTTCCACCATCATATTTCTCCTCTGGAGGCAGCTGACCATGGACTGAATTCCCAGAACCATGAGTTAAATTAAGCTTCTTTTCCTTTAAATTGTAGGTATTGAATATTTTGTTCCAATGATGGAAAAGCTGGGTACTACGAGGAGAGTGTGTTTCAGGTGGCCGGAGAGGCAGGGGAAAGACTGCAGTGGGCTCTACCCAAGGAAGAGCTCTAAGGAAGAATGATAGATAAAATACAGCATTTCAAATAGACAAAAAATTACTTTGCAGTATAAACAGGTACCAAATTTCATTGTTTATCTGAAATTCAAATTAATCGAGCATCCTGTATTTTATTTGCTGAACCTGAAAGTCTAAGGTCTGAGATAACTAGAGCTCTCTCACAGTGGCCCTGGCTCACCTGGGCGATAAGGGGTCAATGCCTCCAACCACTAATCCCCAGGATGTTAAGTTTCAGAAATTCTAATAAAATAGAGATTCTATTCCCCAGACCTTTTTCTGGCTGAATGTAACCACATGGCTGAGTTGTGGTCAATGGAATGTGAGTATGATATGAGAACTTGTGGGTCATGTCTTAAAAAGAAAAAGAAGATACTTCTGTGTTGGTCACTTTCCTGTCACTGAGACAAATACTAGAGACTTGTCATTTAAAGGACAGGTTCATTTTGGTTTATCTTTCAGAGAATTCAGTCCATGGCTCATTGGTGCCGAGGCAGAAATGGCAGGGCAGAGGGACATGACAGAGGAAAGCTACTCTACCCGTGGCAGCCAGGAAGGAGAGAAAAGGAAGGAACCAGAGGTAAGAATTTGCCTTTCCAGTTCACACTCCAAGTGACCTCCAAACATTATATCTAGCTATGATCTGATCAGTGCCCCAATCCATTGATGGGTATAGCACCCCTGTCCAAAAGCCTTACTTCTGAACAAAAGTCTTTTGGGGACATTTCAGATTTAAACTTAGCATTTCAGCCCAGACCCCCAAAGGTTCACATTCATCTCACTGCACAAAATGCTTTTCATCTCTAACAGGTACTAAAGCAAGGTGTCTCAACAATTCCAGCAAAACTGAAAAGTCCAAACCCAAAGTCTCTTCTGAGACTCACGGCAAACTCTTAGTTGTAAGCCCTTGTAAAAATAAAACACAAAAGCAGATACTTACAACTTACAATGGCTCAGATTAAACATTCTCTTTCCTAAAGGAAGGAACAGGGGAATAGAAAGGACTTAGACCAAGGCAAGACTGAAATCCATCAGGACAAATATTAAATCCTGCAGCTCCATGTGCAGCACCCAAAGCAGGTTGTGGAGAAACGTGAGCTTCAAAGGGCTTGGACAGCCTTACCTCTAAGGCCTCGCTGGTTACAGCACACCTGGTTTCTCTCTTAGGCTGGATCTGCTCGCTGCCAGGCGCTTTCCTTGTCAGGCATTCCATGTTTCTGGCACCTCCAACCTCCTTGGTCTCTACTGCACCTTTGGCTTCACTCTCAGAGCTTCAACATCTCCTTCTTTGATAAGTCTTTTTTTTAAAATTTATCTTTGAAAGGATAAAACCAAGGAAAATAAAGCAGAATAAAATCAATCAAAATAAACCAGAGTAAGGTAGACAGGACATCTGAACCTTCTGAAATCAGCAATAGTCACCACCATGCTTTTGTTATTTTCAAAATAGCTGCAGATACCACCTTCAGACGTATTAAAAATCAAACAGAACAGAACAGAAGCAATAAAAAACAAAACAATCAATGCAGTAAAGGACATCAAAACAAGCCAGTAGTAAATACATAATGGCTTCCATAACATGTCTTGCTATCTTTCTATAATAGCTGCTCATGCCGTCAGAGTTAATATAAACAAAAGAAAATAAAAACCAAACCCAACAAAACAATAAAAGTGATATGGCTTCTGGGCAGGTATCTCCTCCCTGTAGGGCCTGGTTTTCTCTCTCCAGAGTCCATGAATGATGCTGACTCATGGAGAAAAGCTTGGGTCTAGCTCTCCCCAAGCCGGCAATGGCCCATGCATAAGTATCTACTTCTTAAGACTTCTTGCCTGGCCTTTGAAATCTAGGTGGAAGCCCCCATGACCCCATAACTCTAGCATTCTGCATGCCTGTAAGACCAGCACTACATGAATGGTATCAAGATCTGCCACCAGCTCTAGTAATAGCCAGTCCCCTTCAACCATGGCTGCAGTGTCTTCTGAGTTCCCGGAAGGCTAAACAGGAAACACTTTCCTAAGTAACCCTAAATGAGCAGGGAGCTCTGGGCCCTCTTCTCCAAGCAAAGTCTTTCAGCACAGTTTACTTTTTCCCATGCTTGGGCCTGAGATGGGTGGCATCTTGCCATTTTCTGGGGTGCCTTCAAATCATCTTTCCTATTGTCCCAAAGCAAAGTATTTGGCTTCTTTTTAATTAAGGCAAATCTTTTCAGGAGCCATGGTCTTCTTTGCTCCAACTTTGCAGATGCTATTTTGCTGATGAAACTGCAAACCTTTCAAGTTATTGAGCTCTGTATTTTACTCCTGATTATCACTAAAGATCTAGCTGAAAGCAGCCCACAGTACCTATGCCACAGCCAGAATGTTGGGCTGCCTTGAAACTTCCTCAGTCACATAAGTTAGTCTGCTACCTTTAAATTCAGTCCCATACAAAATCCTAGAACACAGACAAAATGTAGGTGAATTATTTGTCAGAATGAAACACACATACCCGCTATCCAATAAAGTCCTCATTTCCAACTGAAACCTTATGAGATGCACTTTACTATCCATATTTCTACAGCATTCTGGTGTTCTGAGCTCTGGCCAGTGTCACCTATCCAAGCACTTTTCCCAGTGTGCTAAGGGCTCTCTAGCCAGCATCTCCAAGCCTTTCTAACTCCTCCCCACCTTCAACCAGTTCCAAAGGCTCCTAACCACACAGTCAGGTACAGTCATACCAATGACCCCACTCCTACCACCAATTTCTGTATTAATCACTTCCCATCACTGGCACAAAATACCAGATATCTGCAATATAAAGGAGGAGGTCAGGTTTGTTTTGTCTCACATTTCAGAGGATCCAGTCCATACTTGGTTGGCTCTAAGGCAGAAACAGCATGGGAGCGGGGCATAGAGGAAGAAAGCTACACAACCTATGATGTCCAGGAAGCAGAGAGATGGAGGGAGCTGAGGACAAGAATGTGCCCTACCAGATCATGCTCCCAATAACCCACCTCTGATGAGGCCCCATCTCCTAACAGCACATAGAGCTACGAGTTCTTCAGTGTTCCACAAGTCCTACTCTTGGACACAAGATTTTGGGACTTTCACAAATTTGTTAATTGGTTTAAGCCATTGCACTATTGGGTTTATTTGTTCTAGTAACTTAGACACTACCCCTACTAACTCAGTACCCCCCTCCAGAATGCCATCTACCACAGAGGCATGTCCTTAGTCCATTCACAGTTCCAATAATACAGTATGTGTCGCCGTGTAAAACTCCAAGTTGAGCTGGGTTTGGCAGCACACTCCTGTAATCCCAGTACTCAGGAGGCTGAGGCAGGAGGATCTTTGCAAGTTCAAGACCAACCTGGGCTACAAAGTGAGCCCAAGGCCAGCCTGAACTGCACATGAGACCATGTCTCAAAAAGCCAAAAAAAAAAAAAAAAAAACAACCTCCCCAACAACAACAATCTGTGGGACAAGAAATGAAAGAAAGAGCCAAGAGACTCATTAGGGAACATTAACAGTTGATTAATTATAATTATTAACATTTACTAAGAGATCACCAAATTGGTTTTTAGCTATTAGTTCCTTCATTCTTCACAATTTTATGAGGTAGAAATCATTCACAAGCCCTTTTTTATAAATGGGAAAACTAGGGCAACTCTGTGTAGGTTGAAGATCAGATGCAGGAAGATGGTTGGGCTACAGCTCTAACCTAGGTCTCTGGCTTTCCTCCCTTGTCTGCCTTCACTAGGGAAAAAGAGGATTAGGTAGATGCATGAGAGGACAACTTTACAATGTCATTGATTTAGCAAATATTCTGCCAAGCATATACCAGGCACTGCTCTTGAATTAGAGAATTCATCAATGAACTAGACAAAAATCTATACCGACGGCACCTATATTCTAGCTGGAGAGGCAGGCAGAGAACAAGACAAACAAGGCAAAGCTGGTGTTCTGTTATGGTTGTGCGCAGTTATCCCCCCAAAGCCTCCTGCAGCCCTGGAATCAGGCTTCTAGAGTTTGTGATTGATTCATGGTCCAATGCTCCAATGCTAGGATTATGCATATGAGTACTACACCCACCCAGGGGCAGGTAGCCTGCATACAAAAGAAGGAAAGGAAAAAGGCTTGCTCTTGCATGCTCCTCCCTTTTGGTTCTTGTTGCTTTTGCTTCTTTGCCACCATAAACTGTTGCTCCTCTGCCACACTACCCTGCATTGGAGCCAGCTGAGTATGGCCTGAAACCTCCACAAACTGTGAGCTAAATAAACCTTTCCTTCCTTAATTCTGGGTGTTGGGTATTTTGTCTTAACAACAACAGAAAAGTCACTAAGGCATTCCCTAAGACCCACTCATATGCGATTCAAGAGCCAGCAGGATTCAAGGGCTGCAAGTGTCACTGGTCTGGACTGGGCAGGGGGTAGCACTGGGGATGTGTTTGTTGACATCCACCACGCTGGATGTGTAACATCTGTACATCCCACAGCATCTGAAGTGATCTAAGCTCAGCATAAGCAAAATCGATATGTATAGAAAACAGATGTGGCTCCAGATTGCTCTAAATACAGTGCAGAAAATGAAGAAGGAAATTAGGGGTAGCAGGATTGGGATTTGACATAGGGTGGCTGCATAAGGGAGAAGGGGGAAGGAGAGAGCAGGAAAGAGAAGAAGGAAGAGCAGGAAAAAACAGCAGAATAGAGCACTGGATGGACGAGTGAGTAAAGCCATGCTTTGTCTGGAAAGGCACATTCTCAGGAGCAGATTTCTCCCTCGAGCTGGAAACTGATTTCCAAGCCTGGGGCAATCGGCAGCTCCCACTCTGGGAGAGCCTCTATCTAGCCCAGGGCCTGGCAGACCATGGTCTGAGGACTCGTCCTGAGAGGTCCCAGGTCTGGAAGCTGGAAACCAGGAGCAGGCAGACCAAGTGGCTGCTCTGCTAAACTGAGACAAGGATATGGTCCTGTTCTGACACTTCTGTCCCCTCCTTGACTGACTCCACTTCCCAAACATCCATCCAAAGGCAAAGGGCAAAACAGTAGTTTCTGCAGGGAACAGAATATCTTTGCAGCCCCGAGGGAGGTGAAAATGTCTTCAGTGGGGTAGAACAAGTCAACACAGCCTGCAGAGAGGGAGGGGACACGGGCAGGGATGTGGTAAAGGGCTCCTATCCAGACTGATTAACTAAACTTCTTCTGCAAATAAATATTTAAAAGACAAACCCATAAAATACAACATGGACAAGAGACTTCAGCAGATATGCAGGAAAAGAAAATATCCCAATGGCTAACAGCTATGAAAAGATGCCCTGTTACACATTAATCATTCAAGAAGTGCAAGTTAAAACTACATGCGAGAAAGGGGTAAGCTGGGAGAGACTCTTAGCATGGCAGAACCCACAGAGCAGTGAAAGTCATTCTCTGCTTCTTCTCCAGTGTGGTACTAGAAATTGAATCCAGAGCCTTCTCACTAAGCTACCTCTCCAGCCCTTTTTCACTTGATCTTGTGACACGGGCCCAGGTTGGGCTCAGACCTGCAATGCTCAAATGCAGGTAACAAACCACAGTGTCTCCACATGCCAAGGCAGAACACAACAGAGAGAAGGCACAAGTGGACAGGGCATCTATCCTGGGGAAGAAGCCTGACGTGAAGGGGGTGCGCTCGGCAAGTCCACTCACTGTGGGAGCAAGTGGTGACTCCCGGGAGTCCCAGGAGCTTCCCTGCAACTGACAGATCTGGGTGCTTGCTGCATGGATGCGCTAACTCAGGGACAAGTTTTCCAGCTGTGTGCTTAAATATTTCTATCCCTGAACACACAGGTTAAAGGAGGTAAGGTTTATGTCGTTTATAAATTTCAATCTACAGTGGGCTGAGTTGAAGGCAGAAGCAGCATAGCAAACGGACTTGGCGGAGGAGAGCAGCTCACCTCAGGCAGCAGGAAGCAGAGAGAGCTGGCAGACAGCCAGAGCGGAAGGAGCTGGGGACCGAGAATTGTCCTCAAGGTCACACACACATGAGCCACCCAGGCACACCCAGGAGTGAGCTTTCCTGATCTCCCAGGTGTTTCTCAAGCCAATCGAGCTGACAGTCAAGATGAACCATTGCATGGCCTAAGCCTTTTCTGTACTTAAACTTCAATAAAAGTTTTTAATTTTCTAAAAAAAAAAAAAAAAAAAAGAAAAGAAAGAAACCCCAGATGCCTTGTTGCTTCCAGAAGGGGACAGCACTCTTGTTCTCAGCACCTGGAAATACTTCTACTTGTGCAAACACCCATGGCGGCCGATCTTCTGATGAGACCTGCTTTCTTTGTGAGTAGGAGAGTGTCTTTCTGAGAACAGCTTTTTCCTCCTGTCTGTAATTTATTAGAGAGGAGAGATGGAGGGCTCTTCAGAAATACTTTGTGACAGATGCACATAAACTTCAGAGAATGAAAGAAACCAGGCTCTGTAGCACCTCTGATCCCGGTTAGGTATCTCCAGTAATGGAGAAATCCTCCCCTCTGGGTATCCAAAAGTTCACTCTTGGAGGAAGTCCCTGGCCACCTCCTCCCATTCCTCCAACTCTTCTCCAGCATAAATCTTCCCCAGTCACAGTTTTCCATCCACCCTACTGTTAGAACCATGGAGAAGAGGCCAGACATACATGCAAGTGACTATCCGACTACACCTTGGGTTCCTTCCTCTTCAGCTGACCTCCTCGGCTCCCTTTCTTGGGCAGACCCTGGGCTTGGCAGGAAGGACAGTGATAAACAGGAAACCACTTTCACTAAGTAGGAAGAGGAGAAGGGGGAATGTACTAGCCACTGGGACAAAATACACAATACCTGCAACTTAAAAGAGGAGAGATTGAGTGTGGGTCATGTTTTCAGAGGGTTCCATCTCTTATCAGTAGGCAGAAACAGCATGGTGGAAAGACATGGCAGAGGAAGCCACTCACCCTGTGTCAGCTAAGAGGCAGAGAAAAAGGAGCTAAGGATGAGGATATATCTTTCCAGGTCACACCACAGGTGACCCACTTCCAACCAGTCCCCACCTCCTAATGGAACGTTTAGCTATGTACTTATCTGTGGATGATCACTGAGCAGTTTAGTGACACCATGATCCAATCACCATCCCAAATCCATCTCTGAATGCATGAGACTTTGGGAGGATGTTTTATATTTAAACTATTAGCATCCCACCCCTGAACCCAAAAGACTGACATCCATCTCATCATGCAAAAGGCATTTAGTCCATCTCTAAGATCCACCAAAGTCTTAATGGTTCCCGCAAGGCTGAAAAGTACATTTCCAAAGTCTCCTCTGAGACTCAAGGCAAATTCTTAGTTGTGACATCCTGAAAAAGTGAAGAAAAAACTCACTAAATATTCTCAACATACAGCAGCCTAAGATAAACCTTCCCATTCCAAAAAGAAGAAATAGAGTAATAGAAAAAGATCAGACCAAAGCAAGACTGAAAACCAGCAAGGCAAACAGTAAATCCTGTAGCTCCATGTCCAGAACCCAAGGAAGGCTGTGGGGAGATGTGAGCTTCAAAGGGCTTGGGTGCCCCTCTTTTGGGGCCTTGTTATTTGCAATCTACATGGCCTCGTTCTTGGACTAGCTCTGCTTACTGTGGCTTTCCTTGGTAGATGTCCCACTCTCCTGGCATCTCCAACTTCCAGGATCTCCACTGTACCCTCAGCTTCATGCTCACGGCTTTAAGCATTGCCCTCTCGAGAAACCCTGTTTGAGATTGCTTGCCCTCCTAGGCCTTCTCCTGAAGTCTCAGTAGATGCCTCCATGACCCCATGTCTCTGCATGCCTGAAAACCCAGCATCATGTGAATGACCTCAAGGTAGCTGGGCCCCTCTGGACCATGACTGCAGTGGCCTCTGAGTGTCTGGGTGGCTGAACTCAGGGGTACTCTTCCTTACGCAGCCCTGAGTGTGAAGGCTGCTCTGGGGCTCTCTTCTCAAAGCAAATTCTTTCAAAGGGGTTTACATTTTTACATACTTGAGCCAGTCATGAGTAGTCTGGCCATTTCCAGTTGTCCTGATGTAAAGCACTTGCTTTCTTTTTAATGCTAATCTTTTCAGCAAGCACAGTGTCCTTGGCCCCATCTTCACAAGCACTTTTTTTCCGGCCAAGCTGCAAATTTTTCACATCTTAAAACTCTGCTATTTGCTCTTGATTCTCATGCATATCTGCCAGAACATTGGTATTCATGCTGTGACATTGGTACTCTGCAGCCAGGAGTACCAATGTCACAGCATGAATGTTGGGCTACCTTGAAATTTCCTCCAACAGATAAATTAGTTTACCACTTTAAATTCAACCCCACATAAAGTCTTAGGACATAAACAAAACTTAGACAAATTATTTGCCAGACTGAAATGTGCATGGCCTCTAGTCCACTTCCAACAGAATCCTCATTCCTGACTGAAACCACATGAGCCTGGCCTTTACTGTCTGTATTTCTACCAACACTCCAGTAACTGAATCTACTAGAATTTCCCATCAGGCTATAACTGCACCATTCTATGGCTTCTGTAGTTAACATCTCCAAATCTTTCCAAACCGTTCCCACAGTCCAGATCCAAAAGTTCTTAATCACACATTCAGATACAGTCAAAGCAATGGCTCCAATCTCAGTGCCAGTTTTCTGTGTTAGTCACTTTTCCATCATGGGGACAAAACACCCAACAACCATTACTCACAGCAATAGTTTTTTTGGCTTATAGTTTCCAAGGATTTAGTCCATGGTTGGTTGGTGCTCAGGCAGAATCAGCATGGTAGAAGGAGATAGCTGAAGGACAGCTAACTCACCTCATAGCAGTTAGGAACTAAGAGAGAAAGGTGGCACTGGGAACAAAGAATACAACCTTCTAGTGCCCCAGTGACTCCTCTCCATCCAGGCCCCACCTCTTGACAGCATTTTTAGCTATGGACTCTTTAGTGGTCCCGTGATCCATTCACCAGCCAAGAGCCCGACCTCTGAACACCTGAGACTTTGGGAAGATGTTTCAATCTAAACCACTCCGAGGAGCTGGGTGGAAGGTGGACCTGATATTACATACACACTCCCTGGGAAGGAGAGAGAGATTCACTAGAAAACACTGCCCCTTGCCCTGCGCTTGCCGGGGTGGCTATAATGATGATGCTAAGAGCAATCAGAGCTCTTTGTATCTTCTCAGCTAACCCTGAGGACAGTGCTGCAGCTGTCTCCAAGGCACGGGGAGGAGGCTGAGGGTCAAGTCTCTCACTTAGGATGTGACTCCTCTAGAGAAAAGAGCAGGGGATTCAGACCTCTGACTGCCTGCACTAAAAGCAGTGACGCCTCCATACTGACAGAGCACAGAGGCCTGGGAAGAGGAGTCCTGGCCTCCCTGAGAAGGTAGCCCGGGTCCGGGTCTCGTTCTTGGCTTTGAAGTGTGTTGAGAGGCTGCATGTACTAGCAGATCACAACCAGAGCCAATGCAGGACTCGAACCCTGGCCCTGCTTACAGCAGCTGCCCAGATCAACCTGGGAAACCACCTGCTCCCAGTCAGACTTGCGGGAGCCAGGCTGCCACCTCTAATGACAATCCTGGGAGCTGAGCTGGTTTCCTAACAGGTGACCCCACAGCCAGGATGTGATTAACAACTGAGGCTTCCTTGATTTTCATCTTCACTGCCCACTCAGAGCCCACCACCCCAAGAAAGCCTAATGTGACCCCAACTGGTCGCAGGACACAACCCGCTACAGTTCCTGCAGGCCAGCAGCCTCCAGTCTGGGCACAACTGAGCCTCCTTCCTTCCATCAGAAACCCAGCCCTCACCCTGCCATGGAGTCTCCGCCATAATGGAAGTGGGTGGCCTCCTTCCAGGCTCGAAATAAAAACCAGTGCTTTTCTCGTTGGGTTGTTCTCTTTATTGCCACAATGTGTAGGAATTTGTCAGATGCCACAGCAAGAAAGGGAAGAAGGCAGCGAGCACTACATGTGCAAAGGCCCAAAGGTCTGGATCAATCAGTGATGGGGGCAGTGGACCAAGAAAACTCCTGCTCCGCAGACACTACCCAGTTCATGAAACCCCTTCTATACACAAACTAACTAATATTTTTGGAGTCTGCAGAGAACAAATGAACCTGCTCAGACAGGAGCCCAGGAGTAGCTCACACTGCCAGGGGAGGGTGATCGGGAGGAGGGGAGAAGCTCCCTTGCACAGAGGGGGCCCAAGGCTGCAGAGCCACTCTCATGCTCCAGCCCTTCCTGAGCTGCTGAGAGCCTCTGCTTGGCCCTGTCCCCAACACCCCGGTGGCCCTGTCCCCTCACTCCTCAGCTGCATCTTTTCTACTCTCACCACCCCCAAGCTGTGTTAATGGGTACAGACTGGCAGGACATCCCCGCCCAATCAAGGCTGGGTCCCCCGCTGCTTCCACTCATTCTGCCTGGGGCCCGGGATGCTCACATGGGGTCACAGGACGTCACAGACCCTGTTCTGCTGCATTCATTATCATCTTTTCCCGGCCAGGTGTGTGGCTCTTTCAGGCCCTGGACTTGAGCCTCAGCACCGAGCCCAGGAACACCACGTCTCACTCTTACCATAAGCCCGTCTTAGGTCCACACTGCACAAGAGACATCTGTCTGTCCTGGAGGGACCTGGGTGGCCTGGCTCACATGTCTGAATCTGAATAGGGCAGTGTGGGGGACACAGACCCCAGCCAGGTTCTACCTTCAAGCCAAGCTCTGTGGGCCTCAGTTTTCCCATCTGTAGAAGGGGTCCCATCGCTTCGCTGGTGGGCTCACAGGGCAAGATCAGGGTCCTGTGCCCACAGTGGGAAGAGATTGGAGCAGGGAAAGAAGGCCCAGCAGGTAGCCCAGGGTCTGGGCACAAATCTCTGTCCCTGGCTGAGTTGTCTGCTCAGCCACAAGATGGGAGCCCAGAAGAAAGAGAACAGCTGTTCTGTATGTGATCTCGCTTTGCTTTGTAGGGGTTCCCCCCACATCACGCTGCCTGGATGGGGTCCCGGCCTCCCCTTCCTCATCGTGTGTGGTCCTCTGGGGTCCCACTGATCCCCAAGCTAAGACTTGGCAGCACGAGCGAATCTAGCTCCATCAGGATGGCTAAGGGCACCCAGAGGCAAAAGCCTCTGCCCACATCCAAGCAGCAAGTGGTGGCTTTGACCCCAGGACGCAGACTCCTAGCTCCCCTTGCACTTGCTGCCCCCTCTGCCTGGAATGCTCTCCCCTTAGATCTTTGTTTGGCTCACTCCTTCCCACCCTTTCTTAAGCACACCTCTCAGGCACAGGTCCATCCCTTCCCTCCTGTGAGGAGACAGTGCTGCAGGCCCCTCCCGTCCTGCAGCCCAGCTGCAGCTGGGGCCACCTCTGATTCGGCTGCAATTAACAGGGCGCCTTCCTGCCATCAGCCTGCATTACCCACATGGCATCGGACTCTAGCTGGGAAGTCTGGCTGGGAGCCAAGAGGTGGACTCCAGGGAGGCCAGGAGGGATTGGAGAGAGGGGGGAGAGGGACAGTGCCTGCTGGGCTCTGCTAGAAGGCTGGGGGGGGTGCCTGGGAGTGTCTCTGCAGACACGCAGGGGGACAGGAGCTAACCCAGTCACTCACTTCCTCACCCCAGCTCTGACTGCCATCACCAACCCGTGAAAACCTGGGACAGTCCCTCCCCTACAGGGACCTTCCTGCCTGCCTGCAAAGGGAGGGGCCTGGGCTTTTTCAGAGACTCTCACAGCTCAGGGATTCAGAGGTTCCATGGACTCTGGCTGCCCAGACATTCGGGGGTCCCCATTATCTCTTTGCTTCTGTTCTAACCTAAAGCCCCACTGTGAGTCTCATGTCTGTCTGTTCAACCACCTCATCTCGGGCCACTTGCCACCAGCCTGCCCAGGACCCGTCATTCCTCCCTGAGCCTGTGTGCATCTCCTGTCCCCAGAGTCAGACAAACAACCACACCCTCCTCGGGCCTTCTGAGCCTTCTGCTTTGGGGCTCCCAATTTTTTACCACCTTGCTTCCGAACCAGTCATCTGAAACGTCGAAGTATCTGTGCCTCCCAGAGAGGCTGTGACAACACTGTGTCCCAGTTCCTGGCACAGGGTGGAAAATATTGGTACTGATGATGATAGTGATGATGAAAACAATAATAGTAAACGCTGATTTATTGTGTGTTATGGGTTAAAAACTGGCGGTCAACTTAACACCAGCTGAATTAAATCAGCATGGTGCTGAGTGTAGACGGCCCACCTGAGGAAAGTCACCAGCATAGGAGACATGGAGAGGAAGAGAGCATTGTGGGTTCTCCTAAGTTTTGCTGTTTGGAGCCCCTGGTTCTCCTGCAGGAGCTTGTCATGCCCAACTTTCCTAATATGAATTTGGCCATTTTCATCAGAGGAGCTCAGGACCTTGTCGCTGAGAGTGGCTGCGGCTCACTTGGGGGAGCTCTGCTCCTTACGCTGAGCATCAGTTCCTGGCTCCAGAGGGAAAGCTGTGTGCTGTTTAATCTCCAGGAGAAGCTTGTCAGGCTGGTTTCCTGACATGTACTCAACTGTTCTCATCATTGGAGGAACTTGGGACCTCGTTGTCACCGAAGATGGCTGTGGTACTTTTCAGGGGAGCCCTGGTCCTCATTTTGAGCGTGACTTCTCGGCTCCAGTATAGAACCCTCGGTCTACTGGTACAGGTACAGCTCCTTCACCCCACTGGCACAGACTTTCTAGCTTCCACCGCTGACCTTTGGGCCTTCCCAGTGCAGATCTGTAAAACA
Source organism: Hydrochoerus hydrochaeris (assembly GCA_004027455.1). Lineage (NCBI taxonomy): Eukaryota > Metazoa > Chordata > Mammalia > Rodentia > Hydrochaeridae > Hydrochoerus > Hydrochoerus hydrochaeris. The sequence goes on along the minus strand of PVLA01008775.1, from coordinate 39,160 downwards.
GACTTGCATGAGTCATTATGCTGGGCTCTAGACTTCCAGCTGGATTCGTGGGAGGCACTGCCATGGGCTCTAGGTCTTCAGCTGGACTCACACAGGACATTATGTGGGATCCAGGCCCTTGGTTGGATGTTCTAGGTTTTAAATGCTGTGGACAAATTTCCTGCACTTTCTCATATTTAACTCTGAGTGAACATCATAAAACAATATTATAAATTCTGTGTCCTGTATATAATTGTTCTCCTTGCAACCCCTGACCACAACATTGAGTAATTCCTATATGCCAAGAGCTATGCTGTGTTCTTCATGCAAGTAGCTTCTTCTAAGTGTTCCACAAGACAAGCAAACATTCTAATTTTAACTTGATAAACAAATGATGTCTTGCAGGATGAGTATTATGTGATGCCGAAAACCACATGATTACAACTGAGTGAATCTCTCTCTCTCTCTCTCTCTCTCTCTCTCTCTCTCTCACTCTCTCTCTCTCTTTCTCTCTGGGATTATGAGTGACTGTCTCCCAACAGCAAGAGGTTATGAAAGAGATCTTGTCTGCAGAGGAGGAAGAGAAAAAGGCAAAGGGATCCCTCACTTCAAATGAGATCAGAGAGGCCTGTAAAGTGTGTGAAACAGTGCAAAATTTTGTAAACCACGCAAATAAGGCTGCAGCTGTGTGAGCAGTGGATCTATTAAACAACAATGCAACATCACATTTCCCTGAAATCCTCAATAGGAAGTAAAAGCAAGCATCATTGGCTAGGATCCTTGTTAAAGTTGGAAGTAACAGCAAGCATCATTGGCTAGGATCCTTGTTAAAGTGACACAAAAAGGAAAAAGACTCCATTGAGCCAACAGAGAGCAGTGATCCCACTAGTGATAGCAAAAGTCGTCCCACACTGTGACCCTCCTCTCTCTTGTCTCCCTCACACCAGCCATGATGGTTTTCCAAGGTAAGTACAGGTTAATTTTTCTTTATATGTGTATTCACTTCATTATTTTGTATCATGTTACAGTATTGTAATCCTTATTATAAGAATATTTTTGAGTCGTGGAACAAATCATCTGAGTTTCCATTATTTCTTATGGGGAAATTTGCTTCGATATACAAGTGCTTTGGATTACAAGCATGTTTCTGGAATGAGCTATGCTAGCAAGCCGAGGTTTTAGTGCAGTTCATCCACCTCTCACAACACTGTGAATCAAGTCCCTTTAATTACCTTCATTATGCAAAGGAGGTAAGTGGGGCTCAGAGAGGTTAAATGACCTCCCCATGGTCACAGAGTGTTATGGATTAAAAACTGGTGGTCAACTTAACGCCAGCTGGATTATAACAGCATGGCGCTGAGCAAAGATGTTTCACCTGAGGAAAGTTGCCAGCATAAATGGAGACATGGAGAAGGAGAAGCTACTGCATTAGTGTGTTGAGGCATTGTGGGTTCTCCTATGTGTTGCTGTTTGAGCCGTTGGTTCTCCTGGAGAAGCTCTGGTCCTCACATCAGCATTGCCACCTGGCTCTGGAGGGGAAGACATGTGTCACTTGGTCTCCTGGATGAACTCGTGATGCTGGCTTCCTGGCATGTACTCAGCTGTGCTTATTGTTGGAGGAGCTCGGGACCTCCATGTCGCTGAGGATGGCTGTGGTGCTTTTCAGGACAGCCCTGGTGTTTGTTGTGAGTGTGACTTCTCCAGTGTAGAACCCTCAACCTAATAGCACAGCTCCTTCACCACTGCTGGCTTAGATTTCCTAGCTTCCACCACTGACCTTTGGACCTTTGGGCCTTCCCAGCATGGATCCATGAAAGAGACTGGCATGAGTCCTTCTTGTGGGCTCTAGACCTCCAGTTGGACTCATGGGAGGCATTGTCATGAGCTCTGGGTCTTTATCTGGACTCATGTGGGACATTGCTGTGGGATTCAGGCCCTTGGCTGAATATTCTGTGTCTTTAGCGTTGTGGATAGATTTCCTGCATTTTCTTGTGTTAAGCCTGGGTGACCATCATAAAAATATTATAAACTCCAAATCCTGACTCTAATTGTTCTCTGTACAACCCCTGACTACAACACAGAGCAAGTGGCTAGCAGGACCAGGACTTGACTGCCATATGCCCAGACCCAGGGATTGGCCTCATTTCCAGAACATTACAGGCCCCTCTGTGTTCAGAAGAGCTGATTGTGGCTGAAGAGCCTCCAGAAGAACTGATGTGAATTCCCACTGGACAGATCAGCGGTGTGAGGCAGACTCGGAAATGGTCCACCCCCCTGCAGCAGGAATTTCAGGAAATCTGTCCTCGGGGAGCAATGAGATGGGTGGGACACGACAGGGGCATGCAGGCCCTGGAGCCCCTTCTAACTGGGACAACGGGAGAAGGGAGGACTTGAACATGGAGGTTGATCATGTGGCCCCGCATTTGTCACGGAGCATTTGAAACCACACAGGCAGCAAGGTCTGAAGTTTAACACTGAGTGAAAAATAGGAATTCATGTTGGCCAAGAAGCACAGGAAATGATATTCCACATCACCAGCCACTAAGGAAATACAAATTAAGATCAGAGAGAGGTACGATTACATACCTATTTAGAACAGGTACAAATTTTAAAAAGTTGTAGCACTAAGTGTTCTAGGGTTTGGGCCCCTCTGGAAACTGCGTCAGCAACTTGTTCAGAGAGGAAACGCATGCTTACCCCACACCCCAGGAACTGCATTCCTAGCGTCCACTCCAGAGGCAGGGATATTGATTGGCACACAGATGCCTGGACCCAAATGTCCAGGGGGACTTTCCATGTCCCAGCCAAAAGCTGAAAAGAACACAAACGTGGAGAAATGATCAAAGACCCAGTGGTATATCTCTGCCATGGGATACCCCTCCGCAAGAAAAGGATGGGTTACATTCAAGGGGCACCCTTGATTCTAGAGATTAAAAAGCCAAACTCAAAAGGTCACATGCTGTGGGATCCCATGTATACGGGACTCTGTGTGTCAGGCTTTGCCGTCACACCTCCTGTCCCCACCCACCAACCCTAACACCCTCCCCCCGCCCCTGCTAGTCTGTTCCCCACCTCTCCGGTTTCACTATTTTGAGAGTCTTGGGGAATTTGAGCACCTGTCCTTGGGGACAGAATGGGGATCTGAGCCCCAAATGTCTGGCTTTCGCTTTCTCCCCACTGGGTCTGTTTTGGTTGTGTTTGCCGTTCGGGTGTGGTGTTTATTTTCTGCTTTTCCCCCGGCGTCTCTAATAAACATAGCTACTGTAATAATCAGAAGGAAAACTAAGCACATGCTGGGCAGTGTTCCTCGGTGCCTTTCCCGTTGGTTCTGGAGCCTATGCACCTCCAGTCTGTAATCTCTCCGTCTCTACCCAGCCTCTCCTGGCTGTGGGCACATGGGAGCCTCCTTCAGGATGCTGTGCTGTGTCCGAGCTCCTCCTCAGTGTAGACCTTGGGCCGCAGCCACCAACTAGGAGCTCATGGGCAAGACTCCACCCTCAGAGCCTTGGTTTCCTCATCTGCAGTTTGTGGGGGGGGGTTGTAGTACCCCCCCACACTTCTGGGGGCTCTTTGTGAAACCAAACACGGCAGGATGGTACCGTTCCAGCTCTGGCTGTGGGGTCCCTCCTGCAAGGCAGCAAGCCATCATTTGCAAACTGGAATACAGTTTGAGCAGCCACCTCCAGCCACCTGGAAGCAGCAGGTCAGAAATGGCTCAGTGAGCAATGTCACAGGTCCTTGCTGCCACTACTGCCTTGCGAGCCCGCCACAGCCATTTTGGGCTGACTGTGGCCAGTGAGTCCTCAGGAACTTGGCAGCTCCTGGTGGGATGGAGCGTCCCTGGAATGGCAGCACCAGGGCACCTGGGGAGCGTGCCACAGCCCACAGGCTGGAAAGACCCAGCAAGACCCCGCTTGGCCCGCTGGTTTTCTGCACCATGAATCGATTTTCAAGGGTGTTCCCAGAAGTGGCCTGGCCTCTTTCCGGTGTTGTTATTCATCCCACCCTGGCCACAGGCCACCTCCTCAAATGGTCTCCACCCTGCCCTCTCCTGTAGTTGGGATCCCCGTCAGGACTGGGGGGCTCTGGGGCAGAAAGCTGGTTCCCGTAAGTCACCCCACCCCACACCCATCGGCCTGGATGCCAGCATCCCCTCTGCCCCCGATGTCCCAGCCTGCACCAGCTGAGGCCCTTGGCAAGACTGGGACAGGAGAATGCCACACTGGGGCCAGGGGAGCCTTTCTCAGGCTGGAGCTTAGAGAAAAGGGGCCCCCGCCAAGTGGCCAGAGCTGGGGGGCGACTTCCTGTCCACCCAGAGGATGAGGCTGCTGCCAGCTTCCCATGCCCATCCCACCACAGATGTTCCGGGAGTGTCCAGAGGGAGCGCACAGATTACAGCCAGGAGTGGGGGTGGAGAGGGGAGGCGGAGATGAGACAGGGCACGGGGAAAGTCCCTGGAGGGGTCTCAGGGAACACAGAGCAGAGGATACGCAGGCTGCTTCTGTCGCTCACATGCTGCGTGACCCTGGGACCATCACATCCATCCCTGGGCTTTAGTTCCTCCATCTACAGCCCAAGAGGGCTGGATTGGTCATTCACTTCCCTGAGTGCACTGAGTACCTACTGAATGAGAGCCATTGGTTCCCTGAGAGCAGGGAGCTCCTCTGCTCTGTTTCCAGCATTGAATGAATGATCAAATGAATGAATGAACAAATAAGTGAGTGACTGTGCAGATGAATTTTAGCACTTCAGGGGACCCTACTGAATAAGTGATTGGAGAATGAAGGAGGCAGACAGAATCAGAGAGAGTGGAGGGAGGACAAGTCCCAACCTCCCCAAATTCCACTCCACCCCAGGCCATCCCTCTTTCTCACCTCACCAAGCACCCCACTTACTGGCCTGCAAGACACACTAAAGCCATTTAACCCAACAGAACAGAGGCCATGCGTTTTGCAAGTCCAGGCTGGGTTTTGCGAAGGGGAAGGTGAAAGCGAGGACAGCTAGATGTCCCCACACAGGCGAGAGCACGGGTCACGGGCTCCTTAAGGAAAGTGCAGGCGGAAGTCCTACGGGGACACTGATCACGGTGATGTTTTGGCCCAGCTGGGCAGAAAACAATTTTCTGGACCCAGAAAACAGCTGGGCACCAGGGATTTAGCTTGATGGCTCAAAGTGCTTGCCTGGCAAAGGTGAAGTCGTGAGTTCGATCCCCGGTACCAAACAATTGGGTCCCACATTCCACCGGCATCACCAACAAAAATAACATTAGCACCAATACCAGCACCCACACCAACACGGGACACAACGCCAGTACCAACACCAACACCAACGCTGACACTAGTAATTTCCACATTTCCCCACACCCACAGAGCCACCGATAGGAACATGAACACCAGCACCTTCCGTGTGTCCACTGCCATCACCAACAACTCTCACCCCCTTTGTGGGATCAGTACAGTGACCAACACCACCCCCATTTGCACCAATATCCCCACTAATCTACAGCGCCACCGTTGGCAGGAGCAAGAACTATGATCCCAGGAATAGCTACCAGCCCGTTCATTAACCGCTGATGGCTTCTACACTAACAGAAAGCCCAGGGATAACAGGAAACGGCAGTAACACATTCATTGTGTGGCGGGAGCTTTGCACACACAATTAAGCTCCAACCCCAGCCCCACTCTGTGCAGCGCCCACTCTTATTCCCTCCACTTGACACAAGAAAACATAGAGGCCAGAAAGGTGGACATCTGTGTCACCCTAAGAATGTGGGCTCCAGACTCCCCATCCAGTGCCCTCCCCACTGTGTCTGCCAGGTCCCAACCCCAAGCCCCAGGACTCCGGTCCCCCTGTCCTGGGGTCTTTCCTTCCTATCCTATAAATGAGGCTTTCTCTTCCTGGGTGGTAGGTTGACCCCGGAGAGGGTATGTGGGAGTCACTGGGCAGGGTCCCCAGAACACAGAGGGATGGACTAAAGGGCAACTGTGATTGTTATCAGGGTTGGCAAGAAAAAGAGAACTCTCACGCTGCAGCTGGGGCCGGGAGTCAGCGGCAGTGACTGTCCCTGATCATTGCCTTGGGTCTCGCTGGCCCAACCAGGAAGTACAGATAGGGGATCCGACCCCAGATACCACAGTAATCGGCACCCGTGGAGCACCAAGTGGTGCTGGTGCTTCCCAGCTATCCCTAGTCTTCCTAACAAGCTCGCAAATCAGAGAATACTGGCCCTGAGATGAACTTGACCTCGGCTTCTGTCAGGCTCCAAAGTGGGGGTCTTGCAACACCGCACCTCCCTGTCACCTGGGCCGTGGTCCCCTGGAAACCCTGGTGAAACCTCATCCCCTGGGGCAATGTCCTCAGGTCCTCAGCCACGCAGGTCCCTGTGCTCAGGCACAGAGGGCAGCCGATTCCAGGCAGGGCCCTTCGGATGTTTGGGGTTCCAAACACCCCCCGCCCAACTCCTGCAGCCCCAGGGGAACCGGGGCCAGGCCGGTTGGCGTTTGGCACCCCCTCCAGCAGCTGCCCAGGCAGCCGGGTTTCATCTTTCCAGGCTGGACGGGAGAATCCTGCCCCCTCCCAAGCTCTTGTTCCCAGCAAAAGACCTTGGCAGGACCCCTGATCCCTCTCCTTTCCTGGGACAGATGGCTTCCAGCTGCCTGCCTCCCCAGCCTGGGAAAACTCCTCCCAGCTCCCCAGGTCCCCGGATCTCTGAAACCTGAGGCCCCCCTCCATCCACCCCACCCAAGGATGCCTCGCTCCGTCACCGCTCAGTCACCACTGTTTCTCCTTAGCACCAAGCCCCTGCATTCCCAGCAAGCCCTCAATTAGAGGAATCATAGCAATGGGGCGATTTCAACCTGGCAGGGGGTGGGAAAGAAGGCGTTGTCAGTCACTGCTCCTGGCATGGGCCAGGCTTGTGCCAAGCCCCATGCAAATGATGGGCTGGGAGGGAGGGTGTCCCAGTACTCTGGTGAGTTTGAGCTATTACAAACAGGGAAACTGAGGCTGGGAGGCTTTCCTTCACTGACAGATGCCAAAGCTACGTGGTAACTCAGGGTGGTCTGAGACCCGCCACCCAGTCACGGTCCCTCATTACATCGGTACGGAGACGCTGAGGCCTAGAGATGGGAAGTGAGGGACACTGTTGTGAAAAGTGGGGCCAGGACGCCTTCCTTTGTGGACACACCTCTGGCCTCATCTGTCACTCTTGACCTTGATGTCTGCCCTCCTTCCCCCCTCTTTCTCTGGGTCTCCCCAGGGCCTGTCGCGTCCTTTTGGGGTACAGCTCTTCTCTAGCGGAGGACAACCCCAGGTCTCTGGTAGACTCCCATGCCTGCTGCTGCCTTGTCACGATGTCACCAGGAATGCGGACAGAGGTTCCTCAATCTACCCTGCCCGCCTCCTGGCTTCTGGAGGGGCTGGACCTTGGGCTGAGCCCAGAATGAGTGACAGCAGCAGGTGCCGCCGCCCCACGGCCTTTCCCACAGGCCATGCCAGCTGGGAAGACGGATGGGCTCCAGGCCGGGCTGGAAACGAGATGGCGTGCGTGGTACCCGACTTCACATCCTCCCTGCAGAGGGCCATAAAAATGTCCCCAGGCCAGACATGGGATTTGGGCAGTTTTTCTAAGTTGTGGGTGATCCATTGGCTTTGTTGTTTGATTTGAAGGAAGAAAAGAAAGAGAAGGGGGAAAGGCCTTGCACAGTGCAACCCCGATCCCATCGGCGGGCACGGCCGGGAGCACGGCAGCTCCTGGGTCTCCCCTTCCATGGCTCTGCCTCTGATGGGCTCTGCTGACCCGGGGCCGCAGCAGGGTTCTCTGGGCCTCAATTGCTCCTCTGGCAAATGGAGAGAAAGAACTGGCCCCTTCTGGCTTGGTGTTCTCCAAGTCCAACTTTTCAGGAGCAGTGGGGCACCCAGGGAGTTTCTGACATTCCCTGCACCCGGAGAAATCAGGTGCAGAGGGGACGGGTAAGGGCTCCCCACGAGCTTCTCCCGACACCACAGGCAGCTGGCTGGGGCTCGGGTCTGTGCCCCATAAATGCAGGACTCTCTGGGGCTTCTTGGTCCTGCTTGATGATGACTACAAACAGTCCACTGAGTATGGGGACCCAGGTGCTAAGTACCTGCCAGGCCTGGCAATGCCAGGTGCTGACTCACAAGGTCGCCAGGCTGGGAGATGCTAAGCCTCCTTTCACTGGGGTGTGCAAAAGAGTGACCGCCTTGTGCCAGGGTCACCTGAGCAGTGTGCTCCAGTCTGGGGCTTGAGGCTGGGCAGCTGGGGCCCTATATTCCACGCCTCAGCTCTTAGAGGAAGGAATGGAGCAACATCACCAGCTCAAAGCCAGGAGCCTCTGACTCAGCAGTGGGGCTCTACCCGGCAGGAGCGTGGGCATCTGATCCCCGGCCGATGCCCACGCTCCCGCGGGAGATACTAGCCAAGAGACATAGACCTGCTTGGCCAGACCAGGCCCTTACTCTCTTCCTGCCCTTCCTGATGGAGTGGTCACTGAGCCAGACAGAAGCTTGACCTCTGTCCCCGCACTTGGGTTCTTTTCCTTTCCAGGAGCCCAGGATGGGGACAGGGAGGATCTCAAGCCTGAGACACAGCCTGGTAAAGAGGCAGGGGGAAATGACAGGGCTTCTGGCCGGTGAGGGACTGCACTCCACCAGCTGGACACAGAGCCCCTCCCCCCAGGTCGGGTCTCCCCAGAGCCTACCTCCATCACTGATAAAGCTTCAGAAAATTGATTTCCTGACAGCCTCCCATCAACCTGGCACATCCAGCCAGCTGTTGGTGTGACACCCGTGTCCCCAGGGCCTCGTCCACCTGAGGAATCAGCTCCTGGAGCTCTCTCCCTCCACCCCAGTGTGACCTCTGCAATCAGGAGCTGGAAACTAGAGGTTCCAGAAGGCACCTCCCAGCATCCCCACCCCGTCAACACTAAAGGGAACCTTTGACTCTCTTGCAAGAGGCCCTGCCAGCTTCCCTTGCACAGCTCGGCTTGAATACCCCCCAGGGATGGCATGCTCATCCCCTTCTGGGGCTGCCCCAGTGGTAACTTCAGGGTTATAGAGGGTGGAGCAGCCCAGGAGGAGTCAGTACTGCATTTAATCCTCAAGGCAAGTAGAAAGTTGGTGGCATTCTCACTCGAAAGATGGTCAAATTGAGGCTTCAAGGTCACCTAGCTGGCTAGTGGCTAGATTTCATTCACCCAAGGACTGGCTTGCCCCAAAACTGGGGGTGCCAGCCCACAGCCCCGCCCTCTGTCCTGGTGATAAAAAGCACCTTGTGGCCTTTCCTCCAAGCCTGGTTCTCTGAAGACCAGGTGATATCTTCTCTAGAACACCCCCAGGAGGCTCCAAGCTGGGAGAATGACACCCCAAACTCCACACACAGATGGGACAGATGTCCGCCTTGGTCCTGAAAGCCATGTGACCTCCAAAAGTAATCACAGATCCATTTCCAAGGACAAGAGACAGGAAAGGAGAAGGGAGAACCATCCCATTCCTGGGGTGTGCAGTGTAGAACCTGACCTTGGCCTAATTTCACAGCAGCTCACTATGGATCTTGAGTAATGGGATCTCCTCTCCGGGCCTCGGGTTCAAAAGTGGATCTAGCAGTTCTGAGAGAGGCAAAAGTCTTCCTGTGTATCATCAACTCCGAGGGGAAAGGGTTCTGGTAGGAGCACAGTGGGCCCAGGCCAAGAGTCCAGTATCACCCACAAAGATGAGAGGACCATCACGGTGAGAGAAGCAGAAGGCTGTGGGGAGTCCCTGCTGGGGGGGTGACAAGCCATTCCTGAGATGGAAGCAACCTGCCTAAGGTCACTCAGCCACCAAAGGGCAGCTCTTGAGCCAGAACATGGGTTTTCAGGCTAGGCCAGAGCATCATTGGGTTCTAAAAGACCCATCCCCTCCCCACAAGTCCCTCTGTCACCCCAAAAGGGCCCAGAGGAGAATAGGCCAGCCCACAGCTAATGGGAGCTGGATCACAAAGGGTTAAGTCTCTGCCTGGGGCTACCCCATTTGATCCCCCCTAAACAGGCAGGACTCCAGGTGGGGCTGGCTTGGGTTTCGTGCCCCCCCTTACCACTCAGCCAGGCTATAAAATACTATCGTGTCTCGCTGCTGATTGATGGTGTGGGGGAACCTTGGGGAGATGGGCTGGGGCGAGATCAGATTTTCAAGGGCTCAGTCGCTGATATTCTATCCAGGCCTCTGGAACCCTCTGCGGGCTCATCTCTGTGGGCTCTGCCAGGCCTGGAGGTGGGGGGCTGGAGGAGCCAGAGATGCTCACCAAGGCAACCCCAAGAGTGACCCAGACTGCTCTCCACTGAGGGGTGAAACCTGGGACTTTTCACCCTGGGCCTGGCATTGAGTAATTAAGTCATTATTGTTGCCTGTTGTGATTGTGGATTATTGAAGAGTCCTTGGATGAATGAATGAATCAGTGAGTGAGTGAGTGAGTGAGTGAGTGAGTGAGTGAGTGAAGCTAATGTGCTGGCCATCATCAAGCACTTTCTCATTCAAATCCCATGATGATAGGTGCCATGCAGAGACCGTCTGAGGAAGCATTCCCTTCCTCCTGCAAGCCTCCCACTTGACCTTGACTTACCACATTCATCACTTGCTTTCATCTCCATCATTGTGCATTTCCTGGCACATGGACAGTGCCTATTGGTTACTCTTGCTCATTTAGTGCTAAGCACATGGTGGGAGGAGAAAGGGAAAAGAGAGAACAGAAAACAGAGACAGCAGTGACGCAGCTGGCCTAAGGCTTCTGCCCTGAGCACCTTTGCTCCAGGCTGTGGCTCCAAGAGGAACCATCTTTAAAGACCATCCAGGTTCCTATTCAGCCTGGAACCCAGCATGGAGACGCCAGGCCCTAGGGAAGCGAGACACAGCCATGGGGACATGCTCAGGTCATCCGAAAGCCCAGAGCCACAGCAGGTGAGCTCTTCCAAGCCCAAGCCAGATCCTGCTGTGATCCCACTCCTCCAGGAAGCTCTCCAGGACTGCAGCCAGGCCCCAGGGTCCCTCCAGGCCTCACTGGCCACCTCTGTCACACACCTTTGTAGCCCAGGCCACACCCCTTTGGTGGTGGTCAGCATCCTGCTATTCTGGCCCAAATGTGCAGGCTACCTCGATTCAAGCCCCATTATCACCTGAAAACCACGTGACCTCAGTGCGTCGCCTCCTGAGGCAAAGTTCTCCTGTCTGTCAAATGGGGACGACACTGCTGCAGCCCTGCAGACTCCCCTTCCCTGCCTCCCTGAGCACTGCAGATGCTCATTCAGCAATGTGCTAGCCCGTCCTCCCCAAGGCCCAGCCTGGGTCTCCAAGCACAGTCCCCACACGGGGATCGCCAGCCAGAGGAGCCCCAAGCCAGCAGCTGGCTCTCTGCCCTGCCTCTCACTCTCCGTGCCTCAGCCCGGCCCCTGGGTACCTAATCCACCCCAGAGTGACACGAAACAAGTGCTGCCATGCAGCGCCCACCCTCAGTGAGGGGCTGAGGATCACACAGGCTGGGAGAAACCCAAGCCCTGCGCTGGCCCCAGGATCCAGCAAAATGTCAACAGCAGATTAGACCTCACACTGTTCCCAGGACCCAACAAGGGACAGGCGGGGCCTCCCCGAGTTCACCCCCCCCACCCCACCCCACCCCCTGCCTTCTGTGCAGGTCTCCAGCCACAGCCCCTTCACCCTCAGAGGCCTCAGAGTCAGGACCATTGATAGAGCTCACCTGTGCATGCACAGAGGCTCAGAGAGAGCGAGGAGTCTGCCCGAGGTCACCCCGTCATCTTGGCCGGGCTTCCCAGCCCCTTGTCCTCGCCGCTTGCCACACTGTCTTCCAGTTCCAATCTCGTGGCAGTGCTTTGCCTGGCGTGGCCTTGACTGCAGTGACAGAGTTTTTCTTCCTCATCAGCTGTCGGCTAACAATACTGAAAGGCCCCAGATGGATTTGCCCACACCCCCTGGCCCCCGGAAGGGCCCCTGTGACCTCCTCAGGATAGACGGGCTTGCACACTTGCAGGCTGGCTGCACGGCACTTCACGGGGCAGGGAGGGCAGAGTCAGACCCCAGCCCCACCCACGCACGTAAATCTGGGCAGCCCCTGCTCAGGGTGCCACAGGACTGTCCCTGTCCCTGTCCCTGTTGCTGAGGAAAATCCTGCTCCACTGTTGAAGTGGCCACACTCAGAGTGACCTAACTGCTTCAGAACCACAGCCAGAAATGGCAGCATCGGAACTCAGGCCCAGGCCCAGCGACTCCAGACTGCAGAGCTCGTACAGCTTCTTACTCAAGGCCTGGGCTTCCTGCTCCACAGCCCAGCTCCCTGGCCCAGCTTCCTCCCTCTGTTCCTCTCCTGGTCATCCCCCCATGACACCTGTGTCCCCAGGTACCACCGTGCCACTCCCTGACCCAGGCTCAGCTGTGCTTTTCTGGCCCCTTCCCCTGCTCACAGGCGGCCCCTGGTCCAGACTCCACCCTCCCCCCAGGCTCCATCTATCCCATCTTTCCCTCCTGTCTCTCACGCCTTCCCTCTCTCAGGCATAGACTTTGGGGTCACAGAGACCTGGACTCAAATCCAGCTCTGCTGCTTCCTGTCGGGGTGCCCTTGGGCAAACCATGCTTCACACACACCTCACCTTCCCCATCTGTGAAATGGGTGTTTTGGAGAATTCACCTTTCCCTCCACCCAACAGCTACTGCGCAGATGAGAATTCAGTGCAGCAGTGGTGGCAAAGCCTCCTGTGAGTACCTGCGGTAGGTGCTCAGCCCGGGATACCAGCTTCCGTACCTGGTCCTACCTCCTCTCTGTGTGCTGCATTTTAAGCACCTCGAAGGCAGGAGCTGATTCGTGTGTGCCTTTACTGCCCCCAGGCCTGGGGTATATGGCAAAGAATAGTAATTTTGAATATTTTTGAATATTAAATGAAGTAGCCTGGAGCCTGGAGCCCCAGCTACTTGGAGGCTGAGGCAGAAGGACTGCTTGAGCTCAAAGATTCATGGCCAGCCTGGGCCACAGTCTCAAAACAAAGGTACAAAAAAAAAAAAAAAAGGGCTGGGGATTTAGCTCAGTGGCATAAGCACCTGCCTTGCAAGCAGGCGGTAGTGAGTTCGATCCCCGGTACCGATTAAAAAAAAAAAGAAAGAAAGAAGCATGAATTAAAGACGCCAGGATCCTCAACCCAAAGTGTCCGTTGCTTACTGACAGCATCACAGGATACAGGGGATCACAGCCCAGTAAGCAGTTAGAGAGGAAATGGAGCTCTTAGCTCATGAGGTCAGTCAGTCAATCATCAACTTGTTGAGCACCTACTATGTGCAACATTGTTCTAAGAAATGGGATTATAGCAGTGAACTAAACAGATAAGGTCTTTGCCTTCTCAGCATTTCTAATTAGCCTGGGGAGACAGCTCAAAAACTCAAAAAATAAAATAAAATAAAAGCAAAAAACACCAAGATCATTTCAGATACCAGAAAATGCCATGAAGAAAGTCAAGCCCAGTGATATAATCAGAGATCAATATTAGTGAGAGGGTGAACAAACTGGGCTGAACTGACAGGGAGACACCATTCCTCAGTAGATCAAAATAATCCAGCCAGAAGAGGGCAGTGCACATTCAAAGGTCCTGGGGTAGGAATAAGATTGATGAGTTTAAGGAAGAGGAAGGGGACCTTTGTGCCTTGAACAACTAGAGAGTGACATGAATAGGGGGAAGGCCACTGGGAAGGACATCAGGGCAGTGTCATCAGGGGCCTTACAGGCTGGCTGGGAAGCCTGCAGTTTCTCTGGAGTAGCAGAAGCCCTCAAAGGGCTGAAAGTGTTAGGAGTGTGATCTGATCCCCTACAGGGAGCTGCCCTGGCTGCCCCATGAAGAATGAACTAATGGGGCAAGAACAGAGTCTGCTGGTGTCCACACGGCCAGGTCTGACACGGTACCAGGGCAGCCAGAGCCCAGGAGATGCACAGGACATGCAACGAATTCCCCTCCAAACCCTCCCCTCACTTTGAGCACAGCGAGTCCCTCCTCCTTGCCACCTTCCGAAGCAGTGCTGGACGTCCCCCCTTACCCGGAAGTAGAGTCCCCCCTTACCCGGAAGTAGAGTCCCCCCTTACCCGGAAGTAGAGTCCCCCCCCCTTACCCGGAAGTAGAGTCCCCCCTTACCCGGAAGTAGAGTCCCTCCCCTTACCCAGAAGTAGAGTCCCCCCTTACCCAGAAGTAGAGGGCCTGTGATGCTATGACATACTCTAAAGGAGAACCTGTACACGCTGGTGACTGTCCAGTCAGTCCTCTATGAAATACGATTGGCAGAGGGGGCAGGTGGGCATGTGGCCCATGTCGGTGGCACTAAGGTTACAGGATCAACTGGCATCTTTGTCCACATCCATGGGGCTCTGCCCTCGGGTGGATGGGAGTGGGGTGTGGCAGGGCCAGCACAAAAGGTTCCAGCTTCGGAGCCACGGGATGTGGGGTCTGTCCCTGACTTAGTCACCAACTCTTGAGTGATGCTGAGCTGGCAGCTGCCTCTCTCTGGGCCTCAGTTATCCCTTCTGCAAGGCGAAGGGCAATGCCCCTCCACACAGTGATGACCCTGTCCTATGGCCCCTCCCCGTCCTTTGCCATGCTCAGGAGTAGGTGTCTGGCACCAGCCACACTTGGGGACACCCACTGGCCTGTTTCAGACCCCACCATCCCCCATCGCTGCTGTCTTCCAGTCCCTGCCAGGGCTGCAGAGAGGGAGGATGCAGCTTCCCGGAGCGCCCCATGCCTGCACAGCTGTCTCCCCACATCCAGGATTACCAGGCTCCCCCGGGCCTGGGAGGAAGTGGATCGCATTCTTGAGGGCCTTATGTCAGACTGGCTGCTTCCCACTGCCTCCGCAGCCCCACGGTCCCCTCCAGCTCTCCAGAACCCCCACTTCCCCCTGCCAAGGCAGCTCTGCTGCCGGCACGGAGCCAGCAGGCCTGGGCACAAACCCTGGCCCATGAGCTTTCCAGCTCCCTGCTCAGCCCCTCCCCCTGCCAGGCAGGGAGGAGGGGGCATTTCTACCTCAGGAGGGGACAGCGTTCAGTAACGCAAGTCTGGTGACCAAGTGCAGGGCGCATTCTGGCAGCCACCCTTGCCACTGAGTGGCCCCATCCAAGGGTGTACACGAATTCACTTAGTCTTCAGAGACAGCAATGTGCTATTAGTATCAACTCCATTTTACAGTCAAAGAAACTGAGGCACAGAGAGACTAAGTGGGTTACCTGAGGTCACACAGCTTGTACGTGGCAGAGCCTGGATTCAACCCCAGGCTCTTCCGACACTGATGACCAGACAAGCGAGTCTGCCAGGTGAGGGTCGTTTCTTTCCGCTCCTATTTCCCCTCCCTTCACCTGTCCCTGCTTATTGTCAGTGCCCTGAGCAGCGAGCCTTGGGTTGGGGTCACACTATGGCTTCCCCTGTACACCTCGAGCCACTGCTCTGCCACCCCTCACTGTGTGGCTTTGGACACTGCACTGCCCTCTCTGCTCAGCGCTCACATCTTGCACCTGGACATCAGAGCGAGAGGTGCTGGAGTCACCGCCCAGCAGCGGACGTGCTTCCTGGGCCCCCAACACAGAGAGCTGAGCTTCCAGAAATGTGGGCAGCAGAGGCCAGTGGCTGACACTTCTGAAGTCACACCTTCAACCTGTGAATGGCAAGATGAGAAGGATGCTCAGATGCTCCAGGCAACTGCTCAGACGTGGGGCTTGCTCTCCACGACTCACGCCCACCTAGGATCTCGGAAAGCCACCTCCAAGGCTGCCACCTGCTTTCCTGGGTGACATCCAAATGCCCTCTGCATTTGCTCCTGGAACACAGATGTCAAGAGCTTGGAGTCCGGGAGACTCAATCCAATCACCATCTCTGCCTGGCACAGAGCATGAGGTGGAGCTGGGGCTGGACTTGGGGCTCCAGAACCCAGGTTCCTCCTCCCTTCTGTCACCGCCTGCCAACTGTCACTCTTCCCCGAGCCTGCAGAAGCACCCTGCTTTGCTCGCTCCTTCTGGAATCCTCCCTGGCCCCCTGGCTCCTGCCGCTCCTCCAATGTACAACATCCACTTGGCACCTGCTCCCACTTTGTCCTACTCTGCCTATGTGTGTGAATTTCTGTTTTATTCATGATTCCTCAGCACGAAGAGCTATATTTTCCTCAACATTTGCTGGCATAAGACACAGGCTGGGAGACTTCCAGGCAGATGGCAAAAGTAATGAGTAGTAGAGAAAGAGCCTCTCTGAGATTTGGTGTCCAGACACTGGCATAGAGCAAGATGAGGAAGAGAAGAAGGAGGGAAGAGGGTTCCCAGGGTCCAGCAAGGATCTGAAGAGCGAAGTGAAGACCGCGGGGGAGAGGGAACAGAGAGACTTCAACCGAGAAGGGAGTGGCAAGTGGCACTTTCGCCCTGAGCCCTGAGTCACTGCATGGTGGGGTGGCTCCAACCTGCAAAAGCATGGCGACTACTGATGACCCCAGAGGCCTCACAGAGAAGCACGCAGTGCAACGGAGCAGCAGCTGCTGAGTTATTCGGGTTCAGACGTCCCCTCCGAGAGTCCGACTGGCCGGTAGCCATCCTGAAGAGGGACCAGCTGAGCTCAGAACTCAGAGCAGCTGCAGGCTGGCTGCGTATTGTGGCTCACAGTGTCAGGGTGAGGAAGAACCAAGTTCAAGTTGGTGGAAAGTTAAGGAGCAGAATTCAAGCTGTGGGGAAGCTGAGTTCAAGCCCGCAGGAAGCACTCTTGGGCTGTGACAGGATGAATGGCCCTGGTTCCAGCCTCGAAGCCAGAAACCAGCCGGAACTTCAGTGAAACTAAAGGTGCAGGCTTGCTAGGATCATCTAGTACCCCACCATCAACGTAAGGACAGCCTGCTGGGATTAACCAACACAGATCGGGCTTCTGTCTGCCCACTTTTTCTACCAGCTATAGCAAGACATACCTTGAAGGGGACATTTTTTCTTATTTTTTTCTTGTCTGGTTTTTGTTTTTCGTTGAGTGTTCTTATTTTTCTATGAGTGTAATCACTGTTTCTAGTTTTTTTATTGCTGTTGTTCTCTCTGTTCTTATTTTTATTTCTTCCTTCTCTCTTTCCCTCCGGTCTTCTGTACCAGTTTCCCAAAGTTTGGGTGATCTTCCTTTGCCCTCCAGCCTTGCTTCTAAGCTCTTCCTCTTCTTCTGTTTCTCTATTTTTCTCCTTAACGCCTTTTCAATTTTCTCCCCCGAGGGTAAAATTGCCATCATGGGGGTGTATTTACTGTGTACAATTTTCTGGTTTGTTTTAGATTGTGTTATATAACCACAAGTTCACATGGTTAAAGGTGGCAAAGTAATAGTTACGACAGTCTGTCATTTTCTAGGCCGTGTTTGATGCTGTTGTTAGTGATGTTTGTGCTACTTTACCCAAGGTGACATCATTGTTCTAATCCTGGTATGCCGAGACTGAAGCTGCCTAAAGTTCATAAAAAATGCCATACACCCATGCTAAAGAAACAGGGGCTGAGCCAAATAGGCAATAACTTATCGTCCCCAAGAAACTGAAGAGGAAGGATATCACAACAGACTCAAAACCCAAAAGCGAGTCAGGCATGGTGGCACAAGCCTGCAAACACAGCACTTGGGAGGCTGAAACAAGAGGAACACCATAAGTTCAAGACCAGCCTAAACTACACAGTGAGACCCTGTCTCAAAAAACAAACAAGCCAGCTCCACCTGGAAGACATCCCTGAGATGCCGTCATTTCAAAAGGGTTCTAAATACTGGCAATAAAGCTACTTGACTCAAGCAAATTACAAACATCAACTCAGGAATTAAGCTAAAAAAAAATAGAAAATGAGAAGACATTTCAGCAAAATACAACCCCAGCGCACCAAAGACAAACACAGGTGCAGTGAGGTGGAACAATTCAAAGCCTCCCACCTGGCATCTCTGATGCAGCAGTGAAGCCAGCCTAAGCAGATGAATGAGGTGAAAGAAAAAAATAATTTCTCAGATAACTACAGAGGCGGTGACCATAATAAAAGATATGGTTAGTGACCCTAGAGTAGACACAGATAAAAAGAAATAAAAGAGCTTAAAAAATGATAAAATCATGAACCCCCAAGATAGGAAAGAAATAGAATCCATGAATCAGATTCAAACAGATATATCCAGGAGATTAAATATTCCATTAAAAATATATTCAGCAGAATGAGCCCGTGTGAAGACAGAATATTAATACAGAAGACAGGATTGTGATTAGGGATCATGAAAAGAAAAATTTCTTAAATATAACAAGGGGCCATGAAAAATCAATCCAACAGCTGCTAGATGATGCAAAGAATAACATAAGATTGATCACAGTTGATCAAAAAGCAAGAGATAGCACAAACAACATAAAAAAAGTCTGTTCACAGAAATAGTGGCAGAAAACTTCCCAAGCAGAGAAAAAAAATTTGACATACAGAAAAGGCATACAGAACTCCAACTAGCCATGATCAAAAAAAATCTACACCAAGGCATATAATAGTCAAGATTCCAGAAAATCAACCCAAGGACAGAACATTAAAAACTGTTGAAAAGAAACAAATCAGCTATCAAAAAAACCCATCAGAATCACAGCAGAATTCTCAACAAGTCAAAGAGAGCTTGGAGTGAAGTATTTCAAGTCCTGAAAGAAAACAGCCTCCAAGATTGACGTACCCTGCAAAACTATCTTTCAAAATTGGTGGAGAAATAAGATACTTCCATGACAAAGAACACCTGAAGAAATTCATGAACATCAAACCAGCACTCTAAAATGTTCTAGAGGACAGTCTTGAAAGAAATAATAAGTGCTTCAACTCCGTGAATCCCAACGGAAGGAATCCCCCACACAAGGTATGTAATTAAATAGAGATGCAAGAGTAACAGAAAGAAAATAATATGACGAGGATAAGTCAATACATATCAGTTATAACCATCAATGTTAATGGTTATAACCACCAATCAAAAGAAGTAGATTGGCAGAATGTATCAAGAAGCAAGATTCAACAATATGCTGCATACAAGAAACACATTTAATTCAAAAAGAAATTCATAGACTGAAAGTCAAAGGATGAAAAACAATACTCCATGTGACAGGAACCTAGAAAAAAGCAGGGATAGCTATTCTATTTGCAGACAAAGTGAATTTCAAGTCAAGACTGATTAAGAGAGATAAAGAAGGTCACTACAGCCTTGTAAAGGGAATAATCCAAGGGAAAGAGATAACAATCATAAACATATGTGCACCAACTAGCAGCACACCCAACTATACACAACAAATATTAACAGATATGAAAAATCAAACCCTAATACAATTGTAATGGGGTATCCAGTACCCTACTGTCACAAATAGACAGATAAACTCAACCAAAACATCAACAAAGAAATAGCAGAACTGAACCAAAGTTTTGAAAAAATGCACTTAGTAGATATCTACAGAGTTTCCACCCCACAATATCAGATCACGCATTCTTCTCAGCTGCACATGGGACATTCTCCAAAATAGACCACATGCTAGCTCATAGAATGCCCAAGTAAATGCAAAGGAATTTAAATTATCCCATGTATATTATCAGATCACAGAGCAATGAAATTGGAAACCAATGACAAAAGAAACCACAGCAACGTCATAAATACATGGAAATTAAATAACACAGCCTGAACAGCCAATGGGTCACAGATTAAATTATAGAAGAAATTAGATAGTTTCTACAATTAAATAACAATGACAATACAACATACCAGACCTTATGGGATTCAATGGAAGCAGTCCAGTGAAGGAAATTTATAGCAGTGAATTTTCATATCAGAAAACCAGAGGAAGTTCAAATAATCAGCCTTTGGTTGACTCTCAATCTTCTAGAAAAAAATGAGCAAATCAAGCCCAAAACTTGTATGGGGGAGGAAATTATTAGGATCAGAGAAGAAATTAATGCAAAGAAGACTAAGAAAACAATACAAAGAATCAATGAATCAAGAGTTCATTCTTTGAAAGATTAAATAAAATCAACAAACTCTTAGCCAACCTTATCAAAATAAAGAAAATACCCAAATCCATACAATTAGGAATGAAAAGGATTAAAGTACAACAGATACTATAGAAATCCACAAGATCATCAATACCTATTATAAGAACCTGTATTCTAATAAGATGGAAAACACAGTAGAAATGGACAGATTCCTAGATACAAATGAATTACCAAAGCTGACTCAAGAAGATATAAAAATTCTAAATAAAGCAATATCAGTCAATGAAATTGAAGATATAATTTTAAAACTATGAATAAAGAAAAGCCTAGGACCTGATGGATTCCCTGCTTAATTCTACAAGAAATTTAGAGAAAATCTAATGCCACTGTTCCTCAGACTCTTTAATGAAATTGAAAGAGAAGCAATACTCCAATTCCTGGAAGCAAGTATTACCTTAATACCCAAATCAGAGAAGAATCCAAACAAAAAAGAGAACTACCAGCTAATCTCCCTAAGGAACATAGATGCAAAATTCCTCAATAAGATACTGACAAACAGAATGCAGCAAATCATCAAGAAGATTATAAACCATGACCAAGAAAGATTCATTCCAAGGATGCAAAGATGTTTCAACATACAAAAATCAATAAATATAATACACCGTATCAACAGAGCCAAAGACACAAACCATATGATCATCTCAATAGATGCAGAAAAAGTGTTTGAAAAAGTCCAACATCCATTCATGATTAAAATCCTACCAAAAATTGGAATATATGGTCTATCTCAATCTGATTAAAGTCATGTATGACAAACCAACAGCTAACATCATGCTAAATAAACAAAAACTGAAAGCTTTCACTCTAAGTTCAGGAAAAAGACAAGGATGTCCACTGTCACATATACTTATTTTATTTATTCAGTATACTTCTGGAAACATTAGCCACAGCAATTAGACAAGAGAAAGAAATAAAAGGAATAAGGATAGGAAAGGAAGAAGCAAAATTATTATTGTTTGCAGATGGCATGATACTCTACATAGAAGATCAAAAAAAACACACAAAACTCCACCAAAAGACTTCTAGATTTAATAATCAAATTTAGTTATATAGCTGGATACAAAGTCAACACTCAAAAATCAATAGCATTCAGTACCTGAATAACAGCTCACTGAGAGAGAAATTAGAGAAACACCACCTTTCACAATAGCATCTAAAAAATTAAATACCTAAGAATCAAGCTAATAAAGAAAGTAAAAAACTTTTACATTGAAATTGAAGAAGTGCCCTGAAAAAGGATATCAAAGAGGGTAACAGAAAATGGAAAGATATCCTTTGTTCTTGGGTAGGAAGATCTGAAACAGTGAAAGTGGCTATACTTCCAAAATTTTTATAAAGACTTAATGAAATCTTGATCAAACTATCAATAGCTCATCTCACAGAATTAGAGAAAATAATCCTAAAATTCATTTGAAACCAGAAGAGACCTAGAATACCAAAAGCAATTCTGAGCAACAAAGGCAAGGCAGAGGGCATCACAATCCCTGACTTGAAAATATACTACAAAGCTATTGCGATAAAAACAGCATGGGGTGGTGGGGGGGAGACAGGCCTGAGGATCAATAGAACAGATTAAAAGATGCAGAAATAACTCCACATATATTCAGCCACCTGATCGTTGACAAAGGAGCCAAACACCTTCCCTGGAAGAAAACCTCTTTAATAAATGGTGCTGAAAAACTAGCTTTCCACATGCTGAAGATTAAAATTAGACCCTTATCTTTCGCCATGCACTAAATTAAAATTGAAATGGATGAAACATTTAATTATTAAAATAGAAGCACTAAGTCTGCTGGAAGATAGAATAGGTAGAATCTTGAAGACATTGGTGTAAGCAAAGACTTTATGAACAAAATCCCAATCACACAAGAAATATCACAAAGACTCAACAACTGGAATCTCATCTTATTAAAAAGTTTTGGCACAGCAAAAGAAACCACCAACAGAGTGAAGAGATAAACCAAAGCTTGGAAAAATATTTCTACCAGCTGTTTCTCATATAAAGGGCTAAAATCTAGAATATACAAGGAACTCAAAAAAAAAAATAGATCCCGAAATTTAAAGACCTAATCCAAAAATGAGCATCTGAAATAAGTAAACACTTCTCAGATGAAGTACAAACACCAAATAAATATATGAAAAAAATGTTCAACATCGCTGGTCATTTGAGAGATACAAATTAAAACAACAGGGGTTCCATCTCACCCCAGAAAGAATGGCCATTATCAAGAAATCAACCAATAACAAATGCCGGCAAGGCAGCAGGGGAAAAGGAACCCTGCTCCACTGTCGGTGGGAGTGTAGACTGGTGCCACCACTGTGGAAACCAGTGTGGAGATTCCTTGAAAAACTACAACTGGAGATTCCATTCGACCCAGCTATTCCTCTTCTTGGTATCTTCCTGAAAGAATTAAAAGCATCAGACCACAGCGATACGTGCACACCCGTGTTTATAGCGGCACATTTTGTAATGCCTAAATCTTGGAAACAGCCCAAGTGCCCATCCATCTATGACTGGGTAAAGAAGATGTGGAGTTTTTTTTTTTTGTTCGTTTGTTTTAACACAATGGGGTGCTAATCTGCCCTGAAGAAGGATAAGCTTGAGGCATGTCTAGCTAGATGGGTGCACCTCGAAACCATACTCTCAAGTGAAATCAGTTGGACACTCACATTTAAATACTACCTTGTTTCTCTGGTGTGGGGTCGAAATGTGTAATAGGTGCAGGGAAAGGGGAGGAAAATGTTCAAAGGAGAAGGGGAGCTGGGGAGAAAGGAAGGGAAGGGACAAGGAAAAAAGGGCATAGAAGGGAAAATGGAGGCAAAGCTCTTATAAATAGGGAGGGGAAGAGAGGTTGAAGGGAGAGGAGGGAAAGGGAAATAACGAAGAATCAAGATATATTCACAGCTGTACGGTCCCTAGGATGAAGGTCATCATCACACATGCCTAAAATTTGCCAATAGAATAAAAACACTTAAGAAAATAAAGCACAGGCTGGTTGGCCGTCATGTTATGGGAACTCCCAAGTCCTCTGTCACCCTTATGGCCAGTGTCACCGCATCCCTTTCCCGCCAGCGGAGATTGCTGAGGCCACCACCTTCAGCACCCTCACACAGACACTGCCGTTTGTCCCCTTCGTGAAAGCAGCAGCCCCTCAGCCGTCTCCACAGACCATCAGCATCACGATGTCCTCTGCTGGTGTCCACTTGGACCTCCCGTGGTCAGGTGCTCTGCTGAGTCTCCTGCATCCTTCCGTTTACACCTCATATCCGCACTGGTGTCACCCGTGCCCAGTGGGATAGACTCTCACATTGTGCCCACTTCACAGAAGACGAGACTGAGACCCTGGTGGGCTTTCTTGTCCTAAAGCGATGGGGCAGGAACCCAGGTCCACCAGCTCCAGGGGCTATGGCCCGAAACGTGCTGGAACCATTGTCCCCAAAGCAGCAAAATCGCCATAATTCTCACCACCTAATAAGCAAGCAGCATCAGGGTCAGTAACGCTGCCACCCAGGCACCCGCGACCCTGCCACGACTGTGACCATGAGCCTCACCTTCAGCAGCCTGTCATCTGGTATGTGGAGTTTAGCCAGCCTTGGTCAGGCGTCACCACACACAGGAAGTGAGGGAGCCCCACGCGTGCCCTAGCCAGGACCCCCACCTGCCCACACCCTCGCCACCATCACTGTCACCATCCTGGAGCAGACGGTTTGCTTTTTGCACCATTGTGCAGAGGGACGTTGGTGTGGCCAGGAGGTCAGACCCTCCCTTGTCTGAATGGTGTCACTCAGTCAGCATTCGCTCCGCAAGTCATTCAATTCAGAGAGCATTGGCTGAGCACCACTGTGTGCACTAGTGCGATACAGAGGTAAACAAATAGCTGAATAAATCCTCACAGGTGGGACAGAGAGCCAAAGAGGTGGGCTGATTATAAGAACAAGGGGAACTAAACACTCTACCCTAGTCTGGGGATTCCAGGAGGACTTGCTGGAGGGTGTGACAATTCAGCTGAGACTAGATGACAGTGAGCTAGGCAAACAGCAGAGCATGCTGGGGCTACTGGGAATTTCTGGCAGAGGACAGAGCATGTGCAAAGGCCCTGAGGTAGGAACGGTGCCTTACAGAAATAGGAGGGAACATGTGTCTGGTGGAGACAACACAAGGGAATATAAGGTGATCAGAAACCAAGGCAGCTCTCCAAGGAGTGGAAGGAAAATGGCAGTGGAAGACAGGGGGCCATTATTTCTGGGATTTGGAAATAGAGTACCCAGGCTTAGAACAGAAGGTGTGGACAGCCCAGCATGAGGCCCAGAGGAAAGGCCGATGAAATGTTATGGACGGTGCTCAGCGATTATGCAGGGAGAATTGATTCTCAGGCCGGTGCCTGCCCAGGGATGCAGCATACAGACACTGAGATGTCAGGCCTCACCCGGCAGCCCCTGAGCGAGGCCACTCCGAGGCACAGGCAAGGAAGGGCAAGACGAAAAGGGCCTCTGGTGTTGACCCTGGGAGCAGTGGTCCAGGCAGGGCAGGGCACCCAGAAGGTGCGGTGCAGAGGTGCCCGCAGATGGCGTTCGGAGACTCTTGCGCATGCGTCTGGCTCGATCCCCCGATGCAGGAGAGAAGGTCAGGGAGGTTGGACCGAGATGCAAGATGGGAAATGGCGTCGCCGATGCCTTGTAAACATGCAAATCAAGAGAGGGCACTGGGCACAGGGAGGCTGTGGGGGTGGAGAGAGGGTAGTGCGGGGCCAGCAGGAGCCTGCGCTAAGCCTGACCCCTCGTCCTGCACCCCTGCCCCTGTGGCCTTCTCTCTACAGAGCAGGCAGGGTTCCTGCCTCCCAAAGAAGTCTGGGCCGATGGGGCGACACCATCTCCTCCTCGCCGAGGACCTACTGTGTGTTGCAGCTTTTCCGGTCTCAGGGAGACGTTGCCCTTTGGAGAGCTGAGTAGCTCTCCTCGGGGCGATGGCGACTCAGTGACCACATGAAAGCGCTGACAATGGCCACCCGTGGCCCTGCTCCCTTTGCAGGCTGCATCCCAACGTCCGAATGGTGCTCTAAGAAGCATCTGTGCCCCTTTTCACAGAGAGGGACCCTGAGGTTCAACTCATGCAGCCCATGAAAGAGGAATTGGGATTTGAGCTCTGGGCTGGGTCTGCTCCTAGGCACTTCCCTCCCGAGAGCCATGGTGGCAAAACAGTCTCCAGGTGTAAAAGCAGCCCAGGGGAGGAGCAGGGCGGAGGTTGGGCTGGGCTGGGAAGAGCCCAGGAGGGTTTGGCAGGGACCAGAGCTCCAGCCACAGCTGCCCAGACCTCCTGTGGGCCAGGCCAGAGGTAAGCACAGCTTCCTGTAGGGTCCCTGCTGCAGTTGGGGCCACCTCCCCAGTTGCATCCTGGGATCTTCAAGCTCAAGTCAGGTCAGGTCTTCTCCTGCTTAACCCCTGGGGGACCTCCTGTTAATGAAATCCTCTACCCTCTCCTGCCTCTGCTCTCCTCAAACCCCTCAGCCCCCCAGGCCGCTCATTGGGGACAGAGACCCCGGCCCTGGCCACCTGCACGAAGCAACCCCTGTGCACAAGCAGTCTGTCCATCCTCCACCCGCTTCGACAGTCGGAACACATCTCCCTGTGCTGTTTCCTTCCCCTGCTTTTCTCCTGCCCTGCAATTTAGGCTTCCCAAAGGCCAGGCCGCTGGACCCCAGGTCACAGAGTAAGTGCACCCGAGGGCTCAATAAGCATTTGCTGGATGGATGGGGGTGGGGAGGTCCCAATTAAGGTCCAGGCTGACACCCTCTGTGACAAACAGGGAAACCGAGGCTTTGAGAGGCTGACCTCACAGCTGAGGGCAGCACAGCTCTTGCTGCAGGTTTTGGGGTTCCCTGTAGCTCGGCACCGCCTCCTTTCAACCCCCACAGTGGGCTCCTTTGCCTCATCCTGCTCCTGCCCTTGCTCTGCCAACCCTCACCTGGGCCCCCAGAAGTTCACTTCCATGCCACACCCAACGCCCCACTCCTGCCATGCCTCTGTCTCCTGGAGCCCCGATTTTGTCATCTGCACAATGAGGGTGTCGGGGGGGTAGGTGCGCCTGGCACCAAGAATGTGCCTATTTAATCATGGCAATAGTACAAGGCTGCCCTCCCAGCTCCTGGGGCCCACTGCTGACCTGCTGGCCTGGGCCCAGGTCTCCGGGCACTGGCGCTGCCTGCCTGGCCCATGCAGCCTTCCGTTCACGCCTCCCTGTTCCTCACGCTCTTTCGTCTCTGCGTCTCGTCTTCAGCCTGCCAGGATTGGCCTGGAGTCTGGTTATCACACACACGCACATGCCAAACACGCTTGTGCACACGCACAGACACACAGTTACCCAAGTCTCCTCTCCCGCAGCCCCTCACACGCCCATGTGCACGCACTGCGCACCCACACACGGGTCCCCGCCCACAGCCCGCAGAGGCCTCCTGGGAGGAGGCCGCTAAGCACGGGTGGGGAAGTGGGAAAGGCTCCTGGGCATTGCATGCACAGGTTGGTAAGACAGGACAGCCTGCTGGCCCCTCTGTATGTCTCCGTGCCGTGTGTCTGTGTGTCTGTGTCTCTGTGTCTGTACCCAAACCCCAGAACACTTCCAGGTCTGGGAAGCAGCGAGGCCCTGGAAGGGGGCCAACAGCACCATCTGCTGTTTGCTTCTGGAACTGCCCTTCAGAGAGCGCTCTCGGCTCAGACCCGACCCTGAGAAGCATCTGGGGCCTCTGGGACACCTCAGCGGCGCGACCTCAAAGGAATCTACTCACTAGAAACGCTGGGGAGGCTGCGCACCCAGGTTAGGAAGGGAAACAGAGGCCCAGAGTGAGCGAGGGCAGAGATCCAGCGGCGGCCCTAGGAAAGGTTCCAGAGTCTCACAATGGGGTGTTTTTCTCAAATTCCTCATGCAAGTCTGTCCCAGACTGGTGTCACAGTCTGGGACAGACTTGCATGGTCTCACCACAAGGGGGACATGGTGAGGCCCGGGCTGAGGAGTTGGGAGCCACGATCTCTGCCCACACCGGGCCCACCCCAGACAGGAGGCTACCATGGGAGCCGTGTACCCGTCCACGCTGCATGCACACATGCTTGGCAATGTGTGGAAGGACTGTGAGGCCTGTGTGCTGGGGTCCCACCTGCCAGGCCTCTGGATGCAGGAAGGAAACACTTTGGAGAGGACCTGCCCCAACATGCTCATTTTACAGATGGGGAGACTGAGGCCTGAGAGGAATAATGGGCCCCAGATCCAAGAAGCCAATAGGTCAGCAAGAAACAGACCCGGGTCCTCGGGTTCCCACCCCAGGTCTCCTACTTCCTACATGGTTTGAGAGTTACCCTGGGGATAGGCGATTTCTGCCAAGCTCCCAATCCAACCCAGGCCAGCCCCATCCTGCCTCCCTGTCCTAACTCACAGGTGTCACAGACTCTCAGGGATTAAAGGATTCATAGTAGTACAGACAGGGTGCCAGGGACTGAATGCTTGTGTCCCCAAAGTCCTCAGGCTGAAAATCCAACCCCCACTGTGATGGTATCAGGAGACAGAGCCTCTGTAAATGATTAGGTTGTGATGGGGCTGACTCACGGGTGGGATTAGAGGACCCCAGCAAGCCCTCTCTCTTCCTTCCACCATGTGAAGGCACAGCAAGAAGTCTGAAGTCTACACTGGGAAGAAGACCCTGGCCGGATCCAGCCACGCAGCACCCTGAGCTCGGACCTCCAGCCTCCAGAACCGCGAGAGACACATGTCGGCCCCGTGCAAGGCTCCCAGCCCTACAGCATCCGGAGCTGCGTCAGGCGCATGGTCTTTTAGCTGCCATTTATTAATCCAGAGTAAGTCATGCCGGCACTTTCTGCCAGGTGGGTTGTTCTTATCCCAGTGACAGACCCGGGGCTGCCAGGCTCAGGGAGGACCAGTCACTGGCCCAATTGCACAAGCTCCTAAGTGTCTACACCAGGACTCACCCAGGCACCCTGGCTCCAAGCCCCAGCCACGGGCACTGCTGTCCCCACGGGCAAATGCAGGACAGAACTCTGTTTGTGTCCTTGAACCCATTCAGCAAGGCTGGTGCTAAATTTCAACATGGGCGCAAAAACACACAGACGAATTTGACCAATGTTTGATGAGCATCTGCTGCCTGCCAGCTCTGTCCAAAGTGACAGGGGCAGAGCAGAGAATAAAATAGAAAACAAAGTCTCCTCTGTGGGAAGACCGGTAAACACAGTGATTTAGCATAGTACCTGGGCTATGTGATACGAGTTGTGGGATAAAACACGGTGCAGGAGGGGGACAGGGAGGGAAGTGATAGCATACAGGAGGCTCAGGAAAGTGTCACTGAGAAGAGAATGATGGGACAGAGACCAGAGGAAGTGAGGAAAGTGGATATGGCTTCCAGACAGAGGAAATGGCCAAGCAAAGGTCCTGAGGCAGCACCATGGTGAATGCATTTGAGAAACAGCAAGGAGGCCGGTGTGGCTAGAGCAGAGAGGAGAAAAGAGAAGTGAGATCAGGAGAGAACAAGGAGATGAGGACTCTGGCTGTCACTCTGTGAACAAGGAAGGGGCAGAATCTGGCTTGGGCTTTGTAGGTCACTTTGGACACTGTGTGATTAATAGGTGGCAGAGTGGCACAGGCAGGGAGATCACTGAGGAGCGGCCCAGCACTCCTGGTGGGGAGGTGAAGGTCGGGGGAAGAGGTACCGAGTGGTCAGATGTATGATCTGGTTTTGAAGGTACACACACACACACACACACACACACACAAGGCCAAGCCTGTGAGCCACCCTTGGCTACCACCCACCACCAAGATGTGGTCCCTGAGTGACTGGACAGCACAGAGTGATTCCAGGCCAGGCTGTAGGGAAAGCCCGTGTGAACTCACCATGCTGTGGTTTAAATATGAGTGTCCCCCAAGACTGTCATGCAGGGCTTGCTCCCCAATCCAACGGTGTTCAGAATGGGGCCAGGAGAAGCCAGGACCATGAGGATACTGATCCCATCTGTGGGTTGATCGTCCATGATTTTGAGGCCAACTGCACAATTAAGAACAGAGCCCAGTTGGGGAAAGAAGGTCACAGACCCTGGAAGGCTCTTTCCTGTCCCCAGCCCCTTCCCTTCTCTATGGCTCTTTCTTGTCTTTCTGCTTCCTGGCTGTCATGAGGAGAAGCAGCTCTCCTCTGTCACGTCCTTCCACCATGTTTCTGCCTCTGAGCCAGCTGACCATGGACTAAAACCTCTGAAATCATAAGCCGCAACCAGCCTCGCCTTGAGGTCATACATGTCAGGTATTTTGTCCTGGCAACAGAAAGCCGACCAATACAGTCCATTTCACTCCTGTCCCAAGAGTAGGCCTTGGGCCTCAGCTCTTCTCCAACCCCTCAGTGTTGAAAGGGGGAAACTGAGGCACAGAGTATCAAAGACACTTGTCACAGTCACTCAGAAATCAGAATTGGGGCATAGTCTCCTGACTTCCTGTCCAGTGCCCTCTCTTGAACTAGGAGCCCAAAGCCTACCCCTAGAATTAGGGTGACAGAAGGGCAGCCAGGGGCTTAGTCTGGAACCCCAATCTTTTCCAGAGAAGGGGTGATGGTGAGGAAGCCTTAACCTCCAGACTTATCCCCGTCCACTCATCCCGTGGTCTGCTCCAAGCCCCAGAAAAAAACTGGACAAATTCCCTCATACCCAGATCTGACAGAGTAAAATCTCCATCTTGTTGGTACAAAGAAGGCTGAATAAGTGACCTAAGCCTTTGGTCCCTCAGTTAGAGGTTTAATGAAAGCATTCAGCCGGAGAGGAAAAGAGTACCATTAACATCCTCAGTCCTGTCATTGACACCAACACCAGCACCATCCTTACATTCATCATTGACCCATCAACTCCACAACGCCACCACCAACACCACCGATGCCTCAACACCTTCACCATCGCCACCACCTCCATCACCACCAACAAATCATCTCTACCAGTACTGTCACCACCAACACCCTCACCACTACCAACGCTACCAACGCTACCAGCATAACCACAACACCTACACTATAATCACTGCCAATGCCACCACCATCATTACTGCCAATACCACTAACACTGTCATCACCGCCAGCACTACCAATGCCATCACTATTATGGACACTGTCACCATCATGTTACCAACACCACCATCACCATGGAGCCTGCAGTCAGGAAGCAGTTGGCATTGTCCAGATGGGAAACCAAGAGGGGAAAAGAGCACCCACTACAGGAGCTGGGACACGCCCAGCCCAGCAGGCCAGGAGGGAGTAGGTTCTCAAAGGCAGGGTCCAGCAGCAGGTGAGTCTACCCTGGGTGCCACCGTCACAGCCTGCCACTCTTACTGTGACCTTGGTCACCATCTCCATGACAACCAGCCTTGCCACCATCTTCCCTCAGCTATGGACACTCTCACACCTCTGTCATGGTGTTGCGACACTTTCCCTTTGTTATGGTTTGTGTCTAGACGTCCCCCCAAAGCCTCATGCAGTTACAGGTGGGGCTTTTTCAGAGGTGCCTGGATCCAGAGTGTGTGACGCTGGGATTGACTTGAGGTACGATGCTAGGTTCAAGGGCACTAGGATTAAGGGTGTGAGTGCTACCCACCCTGAGCAGCCTGTGTAAGAAAGGAGGGTAGAAAGAGCTGTGATCTTTCTCTTGTTGCTTTGCTACCTTCTGCCTGCTGTGAACTGTTTCTCCACTGCAGTGCCATCTTGCCTTAGAGCCAACTGATTACAGACTGAAACCTCTACAAACTGTGAGCTAAATGAACCTTCCTTCCTTTAACTTTAGGTGTCAGGTATTTTGTCTCAGCAATGAAAGAAAAGTAGCGAAGACAGCCTCCCAACCTCGATGACAGAGCTCCCAAGGTCAAGTGGGCACATGGAAGTCACCACAGACTGGGTGCCCTGGGTGGTAGAATTGATATGACACTTCATGGGCCAGGCGTGCATGGGGTGAATGGGGTGGCTTTGGGTCTCCACTGAGAGGGGACAAAGAAAGCGGTGGAACTGGGCATGGGGAGAAAGTGGGCAGCGAGGCCATGCCAAGAAAAGGCTTGGCCAACCCTGTGATGGTCTCTGAAGATCAGATGATTCTTCACAACTGTCTCTCATCTCCCTTAAGAGGCCAGGCCTTGACAGTCCTGGGTCCTCCAGTCATTGTCATAGGCTGGCATGGAAAACATTGTCACCCAGCAGCTGCAGCCATGGAGGAAGAAGTCTTAACTCAGCAGTGGATGTGAGTTGTTTCACAGTAACCCCACAGATGCCCCCCAAACTCTGCAGTCCCATGTCTGCTGCAGCAAGTAGCTAAGTTCTGAGCAATAGCATGTGAGTGGAAAACTGTCCGCCACTTCCACGTCATATCTGCGGAGGAGTGGACACAACTCCCCTTCCACTCTCCTTCCACTGGCTGGGATGCAGACGTCATGGTGGGAGCTGGGGCAGCCTTGTCAGGTCCAGAGTAGGAGAAGATATGTGGGTGGTGGCAGAAATGCTCAGTGTTATGGTTTAAATATGAAATGTCCCCAAAGAATCACATATTGAGGGCTTGGTTCCCAATACAGCA
Organism: Hydrochoerus hydrochaeris; assembly: GCA_004027455.1. Lineage (NCBI taxonomy): Eukaryota > Metazoa > Chordata > Mammalia > Rodentia > Hydrochaeridae > Hydrochoerus > Hydrochoerus hydrochaeris. The sequence goes on along the minus strand of PVLA01008775.1, from coordinate 7,533 downwards.
GTGTTCAAAGATGGAGCCTAGAGAGGTGACAGGATCAGGAGGGTGCTGGCTTTGTTGATGAATTAATCTATTAACGAGTTCACACTTGAATGGGACGTCGGAGGTGAGGACCAGCTGGGGAAAGAAATCACTGGAGGATATGACTTTGAAGAGTACACCTTGTCCCCAACTCCTTCCTCTCCCTCTTTGGCTCTTTGCCTCCATCTCTTTCTCTGGAGCGTCCTGGCTGCCACAGAGCGAGCAGTGTCCCTCTCCGTGCTGTTTCACCTTAATGTGTCTGCTTTAGAGTCCACAGAAATCTCTAGAACTGTGAGCCACAATAAACCTCTCCTCCTTTAAACTGTAGGTGTCGGGTCTTTTGTCCGAGCTGCAGAGAGCAGACACATTTGCCTAATACCAAGCGCATGCCCTGACCGTGGGGCACCAGAGGACAGTCATTGGCGTGTTTTATGGCTGGGATCTCTTTGTCACCACCCTGACCCTTATTGTTCATCACCATCTCCCCACAACATGACCGCTCTGTCCCCTGTCACCAGGGAGCCACCCAGGTTTCAGTCCTGGCTGTGCCACCTACATACTCTATAACCTTGGGCAAGTCACCCCCCCTTTCTGGGTCTCGGCTTCCTCTCCAGAAAACGTGTCACTGCACCGGCTGTCATTGTATGGACTTTGCTGATATCATCAGGATTGAGCTAGATAAACACTGTGGCCCAGGAACAGACTGTTGCACTCACAAGCTCTACCCTCCCTCAGTCTCCCTGGGCAGCTGCTGGAGCTCAGGGCCATGTCCTTGGTGGTGACCACTGTTATTGGTCCTATTCTCACAAGTCACATCCTCATAGTATCCCTGCAAAGGTTACTACGATGCTGTCCCACCTGGACCACTAGAGCATCACTTTCATCTCCTTCAGAGACGGAAAGACTCAGACCCCAGCCCCAACTCTCTCCCTCGCTGCACGAACAGCCCAGGACAAGGGGCATAACTCCCTAGCCTCAGCTTTCCTATCTGCAGAGTGGGGATAACAAAGCCCCAACGCTAGTGTCCATGAGGATTGAGTGGAATGACAGGAGTTCAGTGCTGATCCCGGCACCTGACTGACAGGAAACGCTCAGCGAATGGTTGTCATCCCCGTGGTAGCTTCGTCCTGGGAGACACCTGCAGTGTGCACAGGGGAAGGCTGTATACGAGGGCCCGCCTGGTGCTGGGCAAGGTGGGGACAACACGCCTACTCTGGGGCCGCTGACTTGTGTTCTGGTCGCCTGCAGGCATCGTGGCTGGGTGGACCACTGGCCTGGGGATAAGGGGAGGGGACTGAAGCTGGGAAGTCCTGCCTGGAATCTGGGTGTGCAGGTGGCTGGGAAAGGACCTCCAGACCCAGGATGCACTTCGGAGGCCACGCTGAGGCTGGGTGTGGAGGCGGAAGAGCCCCTCACCTGGGGCAGCCATGGGCCAGCATGGGGGTGGCCAGGCCCCACAGCTTCCTGCAGGCTGAGCGTCCCTGCAGGTACCAGAAGCCCTCAGGGGCAAATGACTTTCCTTCCTGCCTGGTGCTAAAACTCCGCCATGTGTGGCAAGTCAAGCGTCTCCCCAGGGGCCCTCTGGGAGGTACAGCAAGTCGCCTCCTGGGATCATACCATGAGGTCTGTCCCTGACACAGCCCAGTGAGCCCCTGCACCCTCTGGAAAGCTGGACAAAACGGAGGAGCATGAATGGCGAAGTGAAAGCTCAGCATTTTGCCATGATCCCAACCAAACCCAGGGCAAAGCCGCTGGTCATCCCTGCCCCTGTGTCTCCACAGCACCATGCTCATTGCGACAGTGACCATGGCGCACAGTGAGAGTCCACACGTTTGCAGCTCCCCTGAGAGGGGTGATTCATACGCCCCATCAACGTCACTATCAATATCATGTAACTTGCTCTGTCAAAGGAAATGTGTGGCAAGTGACTTACATGGAAGCTTTAAGGATCATGTGCACTTTTGTCGTGGCTCTATCCCCTCTACTGGGAGATGAGCCTGTTTCCAGTAGGACCCCCACCTTCAGCCTGGTCCCCCGTGAGAAATGGGGGGAAAGAGAGTCCACCTCACAACTCCAGAGAGCACTTTGTTTCTTCACATGGTTGAGACTCTGGGGATGTTTGTCACAAAGCATAACCTAGAAAATGCTGACTAATACAATGGCTAGCGTTTCTGCAGCATTGGCTGGGGGAAGGACCTGGTTCTGAGTGTGCTGTGTGGTATTGGCTCCCTTAATCTTCATCATGACCAGGGTAAGCGACAGTTGTCACCACCTCCCCCAGAGATGCGTGAAGTTACAGACAGGCCTGAACTACATTTTTTTTCCTATTTTTTAAATAAATCTTAGCACCTCCAGCATATGATTCTTTTCCTTTTTTCACTTGAAGAAAACACATCAGGGTGTGTCTTCACATGCAAAATGCTAGGAGCACCACCACTCTGTCGCTTTGGGGCTGCTATTAAGTAAGATAAAGGGTGCCTTAAACCCAGGCCCCGTGGTAGTACAGTGGATGACCTGCTAACAAAGACAACTACCAAGTGGTCATTGTGTAGGACACACAGCGTGGATGCACTGGACAAAGAACAATTCCTGTCCCCGGCAGGACAGAGCAGGGTAGTGCGAGATTTTACCTCAACACGTGGAATGACACTGGTTTAAAACGGACGCTTTGTCTGGTCGGGAACACTCAGCTTCGCATGCTCAGAGCACAGTGGCCTCAGGTCACTGAAGCTGGTCAGGAAAGTGATCCCAAAAACACAGGAGCTCATCCAACTCTGTCCCCCAGGGGAGGAGGGAACTGCTGAGCGCTTAGGAACCCAGTTCAGAGTCCTCCTGTGGTAGCAAAGCTGGAATCTGAATCACACCCTCAGCAAGGAGGGCTTGGTTTTTTGCCCATTCTACAGATGGGGAAGCTGAGGCCCCGAGAAACAAAACTACTTGCCCAGAGCCACAGCATCTGTTCCTTATGTCACACAATCAGCAAGAACAGAGAGTGAGAACTGTGGGCTTCTACTTGGACCCCAACAGCAACACAGTACGATTGAGCTGCTGCAGAACTTGAGGGCTCTTGGGTGTCCCCGGCAGGCAGGCCAGGCGCTGGTGTAGGGAAGCCACCCTCTGATAGCTCCGCCCTCCTCCTGAACGTTGGGGCTTAGGTTTCAGCAGCCCCCTGCGGAGGAAGGAGGAGGCAGCGCTCCCATCTGCCTTTTGACACTTGTTAACATCTTCCGCTTCTGTGCCTGGGTCTGGTTTGCATTAGCACCCCAGGCCCCTCCGTGGTAGTGGTCGGCCAGGGCTTGGGCTGCATCCAGAGAGTGTCAGACTCCGCTGGCCATCTAACTGCTTATCTAACATGGAACATCGATGCTTTGATCTGCCAATTAGGCACCTCTCAGAGCTGCTAACTGGAAGCAGCTGGGCCTGCCTGTGGTCCTGCAGAGGACACTGCTTCCCACCTCCCTGTGCAAGGGGAGGCAGAGCCGCACCCCACCCGCCCCGAAACCCCCAGATGCCTCTGCGGGGGAGATCTGAGGCCCAGGGAGAATGGACCTCGCCTATTCCTTGGAGGACACTATTGCTTCTGTTGATGGAGTGACAAGCAACCCCAGGTGTCCCCGATTCTCTGCGTGTCTCCAGAGACACCAGGATCCCCCCCAGCTGGTCTTCATGGGCTGGCCCGGGAGACCTTTGTACCTCAGACCCGCACCTAGCACCCGGCAACACAAGGGGGCCGTGTGAGAGCTTTCGGCATGTCCCCAGCAGCCACCGCCCTTCCCAAGGCCTCTGACTCACTGCCACAGTCAGCTGGTCACCAGGAAACACGGATTCCACCCCGGCCCTACAGCCACCGCAGGCCAACACCTGTACCTGACCGCGGTGGCCTCCCAAGGGTCCAGCTCCTTACCAGGGCCCTGGAGCCCGCCCCCCACACCTGCCCCTCCCGAAAGCCAAACTCCTGCAGCAGGTGTCCTCCAAGCACCTTGCACCCAGGGACAGGGGACATCGTTGTCACACTGCCATCATCCCCTCTGTCCGGAAGTGGAGACTGCAGGGCCGAGGACCAGCGAAGTCCGCTGGCTCCCGTGGCCGGTGCTCCCTCCCGCCTCCCTCCTTCTCCTCCACCCTCCTCCTTCTCTTCCCTCCCCTCTTTTCCCTTCTCCTCTCTTCCTCCTCCCTCCCCTTCCTCTCTCTCCCCTCAGTCTCTCCCCACCCCCTTTCTCTCCCCTCCTCTCTCCTTCCTCCTCTCTGGCCTTTCTCTTCCCCCTCCCCCTCTCCCACCCCCATTCTCAGGCTCCTGCTCCCTAAACCTCTCTGCTCTCTGAAGCTGCCTGAGCTCCCTACCACTGGGCCTTTGCTTGACCTGCTCCTCTGCCTGCCGCTATTGCCCCAGACCGCCTCCCTTGCTCAGCCAAAAGCAATTCCCCTCCTGGTGTAGGGAAGCCACCCTCTGATAGCTCCAGACCCTCGACTGTCGCCTTCCCAGCTCTCCAAGTGTCCACCAGTGGCTCATGGTCTGCTCCCATCCTGTTCCTGAGACATTTCAGGGGACCAAATGGAGAAAACTCTCTGCGCTCCCGAGGGCTATGGTCCCCCGGTAGACAGACAATAAACATACAGAGTGCTAGACAGTGGTGAGTGTTCAGCAAAATGGTTAAGCTGGGGAAAGGGAGGAATAATCTGGGAAATCAGTCGCATGACTATCTGGGAAGAGCATTCTAGAAGGAGACAGCAAGTGCAAAGGTCCTGAGGCATAAATATGGCACATTTGGGGCATAGTGTGGCTGCAGAAGAATGCAGGTCACAAGGAGATGGGGAGCCTTGGGGATCTGACCCTGCCAGAGAACTGATCCTGTTCCTGGCTCTACCACCTTACTAATTCTTGTGGGAAGAATCTTTGTTCCAGCACAAGTCCCAAGAGTCCTTCTGATTAGATCAACCAAGGTCATGCGCCCACACCTGAGAGTTAAGTCTTATATGTAGACGTCCCCCCAAAGCCTCGTGTGTGCAGGAGAGGCGACTGGATGATGGGTGTGTGAGACTGGGTTAGTCCACTAGTGGGTTTATATCTGGTGTGACACTGGGAGGTAGAGCCTGGTGACAGGAGGTGGTCACTGGGGTGTGGCCTCCTCCTGCCTTGAGTGTGTGCTGCCTCCTGTCTGCCGTGCCATGGGCTGTTTCTCCTCTTCTCTGCCCCTCTGCCATGCCGCCCTGCCTTGGAGCCAGCTGCCTTATTGGACTGAAACCTCCACAAGCAGTGAGCTAAAATAAACCTCTCCTCTCCTAACGTGTGTGTATTGGGTATTTTATCCCAGGAATAAAAAAAATAACTAAGACCCTGAACCAAAAAGTAACTAAGACTCCGAGCAGAGGAGGGAAAGTTCCCCTGTTCCCCTGACCACGCAGAAGCACGCAGCTCTCCCTGGAAGAACAGAGGCTGATGGGTGGGGAGGCAGGGGTGAGATGCTGGGAGGCATCAGCCTAGGGGACCAAGGCCACTGGTGCCCCAGGAAGGGTCACTTCAGGAAACAGAGCTGACACATAGAAAGAACCTGGCACCCAGCAATTGCTCCTTGAAAGAGCAAGTATCCCTTTTGTTATTACGTATAAAAGGCCAGAACAAGAAGGGGGAGCTGACTTCAGCGCGTGGGCCCAAAAGATAAAATTAGTGTTCATTAAATACAAATTCCAGGGAGTCGAGTTCTGTTTCAAACCAAGAATTTTCTCATAACTGGAGCTGCCTTACTGAGCTTTCTGTCCCTGAAGGGAAATGAGAGATCCCTGCCCTCCTGGCAGCTGTAGAAGGTGTGGAGCAGGTGCCCTGGGACCAGTGGGCTTCCTGGATTCGCCCCTCTAATGGTGGTCCACATGCTGAACTGGGAAAGAAGGTCTTTTATCTCTAACCTGGAGCGCCAGAGGCACACAAGAAAAGAGAGTTAAGAGATTAAAACTCCCTGAGCCTCTGACAATCTGGTCCCAAGGGCAAGGGGGACAGGACAAGCCACATCCCACACCAGACCCTACAAAGCTGATCACTGGAAGCTCAGAGCTGTGCCAGGCATCATCAGGTACTCTGCGCCCCTGGGAAGTGAGTGGAGGGGACAGAGAAGGAAGGCTCCAGAAAGACTCCAGCCATCTGTCCTTGGTGTCTGTGACAGCGAATCCTGGGTGTCACTTGACCGGATTGGCAGGCACTTAGCAAACACAGGCCTCTGGCTGTAGTGGGTGAGGTGGTCTCCGAGATGATGGGGGTGCGGACCAGCGTGGGGTGGGTGGAGCCAGCCCCGGGCACCTGCACGGCAGCTCTCGTGTGCACACTCTGGCCTTTGTGAGCAGCTGTGTAGACATCAAAGTCCAGATTCTTCGGCCTTAGAGACCAGCACTGAGACCCCCCAGGGCCCGAGCAGAGGCTACATCCTTGACTCTTCCTAAGCAGAGGTTTCTAGCTTCTTAGACTGAGCAGCCACTGGCTTCTCTGCCGCCCCATTCTGTGAGCCACTTCCACCAACCTCCTGGTAGAGTGACACATATCCTGTCGCTGAGTCCCCTGGAGACCCCGGACCGACACATTTCCCAGTTTCCGGCCCACAACTCCAGACCAGTAGAGGCTGGACATGGAGCCAGGGATACCAGGACGCCATCTCAGCTGACCAGGCAGGAAGGCCCACCACATATGCCCAGGATGCCACCGGTGGCCACCCAGAGAGGACAAAGCCCAGATTCCCGGGCCACGACTCACCTCCAGCCCCACTGCTCCCCGCTCCGTCTCTTGCATCTCGACCACCCACAGCCATCTGCTCCTCCTGGCCCCGCCTGGGGTTTCCTCCCACCCCCACTTTCCTCCCACTCTCCCACCTCCGATTCCAACACTGCTCTGTCCTCCAAGGCGCTCCCCAAATGCCAGCAACCCCTGAAGTCCTCCCTAGTCCCTGTGCTCACCGGCCATTTCCCTAGCATCTGAATTTCCTTCCATTGCACATTTCCTTCCTGGGGAAACTGAGTCTCCCCACCCCATGCTGCATCTCCCAAAGCAGTCCTCCTTCAGGCAGGGTCGTCCGGTTTCAGCCACCCAGGCTGGCCGGGGGGGACAGGCTCGGACATGATCCATGACAATGCTACCCTAGAAAAGGACACTGACTTCCGTGAGTCTCCTTTCTCCACCCTAAAACAGGGACCACACTGGCACCCAGGACGGTGCTTTGTGGGGAACAGCTGGACCCTGTAGTGAGATCTTGGTGGGGACCGGCCCAGATGATGGTGCCACTGTCAGTGTAGATGAAGTTGGCCCTGAGGCCACAGCTACAGGTTCAACCAGCCACAGAGCAAAGATTGTTCTGTACCGACCATGGTCAGGGTTTTTCTTCACTGTTATTCCTGCCTCTCTGGTATTGCAACTATTTTTAAAATGCTGACCTCGGAATAGGTGTGAGAAACAATCTAGAGATGACCTGAACTTCAAAGTATGTGGCGGTGCACACATGCAAGCTCAGCACTCAGGAGGCTGAGGCAGGAGGATGG